>JAEIGQ010000508.1:0-28149 GCA_018904275.1 Lordiphosa clarofinis | reverse complement strand
ACGTCAGGAACTGAAACATGATAGGCTGCGTAAAGAACGAAACGAAATCTTTTTGCCCACAACAACAAACATAAGGAGGTGGTTCGTCAACAAAACGAAAACCGAGTTCCCGCTAAATATAGAAACGTTGCTCGCAAAGGCCCGAAGTTTGCGTTGCCAGTGGACAGTAAATTTCCTCTCTTCAATTACATAGCTGACGGAGAGGAGCTTGTACAATCGATACAAGACAAAGAACAACAAGAGTCAGCGCGGACCAGATTCTCTTTGCTGGTGAAAGATGCCAAAACCAAGAACAAACAGAGCACAAGAGATCGGGCAATACTTGACACAGTGGAACAGACACGCAAATTTCTGAAAAAAAATGACAATATTTTAATCTTGACTTCTGGCAAAGGAAACAAAACTGTTGCACTAGAAAAAGTCGTCTTTTGATAGATATATTAGGGGATATGTGCACATATAGAAAATTAAGACAAGATCCGACGACAAGACTACAGACTAAAAATAACAGTTTGGTGGACAAACTGTTCAAACTAGAGCTTATTTCAAAGGCCGAAAGGAATAAGCTTATGACAAGCACTGCGCTACCACTGGATATATGGACTCCCAAAAATCCATTAGGAAGGAACCCCGCTTCGACCAATTTGCTCTTCATCGGCGGCACTCTTCCCATGGCCTCTGTAGATACATAATTAAAATTTTGAAGAATCTTACAGCGGACTCAGCATACAACGTTAAAAATTCGATCGAGTTCAAACAGCGCACGAACAATACATATATATGTGACGATGAAAAACTAATATCTTTCGATGTAGTCTCTTTATTCCCGAGCATACCCGTAGAACTAGCTTTAGAGACTATAGGACAAAAATGGACAAAAATACAAAGAGTATACGAAAATACCTAAGCAGCTGTTTATGGAAGTCGAAGATTCTGTATTGTGGAAAGCAGGTATTTTAAATTTGAGGACCATCTTTATACGCAATTGAAGGGAATGAAAATGGGATCTCCAGCATCCCCGGTTGTAGCGGACATCGTGATGGAGGAACTCCTGGACAGCACAATCAACAAACTCAAGTAAGAAATTTAAAATTCACCATAGAACTGGAGAGTGATAGACAAACTACTTAGACTCTACAATAAACAGACATGGCAACCAACTAAAAAAAATGGTACAAAAAGCCATCAGCATCAGGCAGAATAATTAACTATTACTCCAAACATCCAAAAACATGGTAATAAATACAGCAAAGAGTTGTGTTAAACGGATACTAAACATAAGTTGACGAATTTATCACTTAGAGACGATTTCGGAAATTAAACAAATTTTGACAGACAATGACTTCCCAAGGAACATCATAAAATCTCTGATTGACAAGAACGGAAAAACAACAGCTAAAAATAAACAACCACCAAAAACTTACAAGTCGCTCACATATGTTCCACAGCTTTCCGAACGATTCGCCCATTCTGACTGCTACAATAAGCAAGATATACAGCAAGCCCACAAACCAAAGAACACAATGAAGAACTTTTTTAATAAGACGAAGTCCAAAGAAATAGCCACATTTGATAGGAGCAATGTTATTTACAAGATTCCATGTAATGGGAGATGCAGGAAACAGCTGCAACAAATTGTACATTGGTACAACAAAATCTAAACTTAGAACTAGGATATCCCAACACAAATCAGATTATAAACTCAGACACCAAACCACTTTTCGAAAAACGGCGCTTGCGACACACTGTACGGAGCGGACACTCGCCGAAATTTTTGAAGCAACAACAATCCTACAGCAAGAAAACCACAGCAGCAAACGCTTCACTCTTGAGACGTTGTTTATTATAGACACACACTGACAAAAGGATTAACTACAAATCTGACACAGAACTGCGCGCACCTATACAGACACTTACTGACCAATCAATAACTCAGTATCCAACTCCACGCCGAACGGAACAGACGTGTAAAACAATGTATGTAAAAAAGTTTGTGTTTTTTGTATTAAGTCAATGTTACAATGTAATTGGAAATTGTTTTTGTAGTGTCAAGAAGATGGTTGCCGAGGAGCAACCGAAATATATTGGAAAAACAGCATACACATCTGTGTGTTTTTACTTGACCTCGAGCCTGCAATACTCAAATTCTATATTATGAACTATTATGAAATACTCATTAAGAAAGATGAGGCTTGTGTTTTACTTTAATTGTAATAGTTCATTTGGAACTGCTTTGACATCCGATGCTGCACACATTCTAGTAGCACTGGTGCAGGATGCCGTGTCAAATACCTTTTAGTAGAACACGTTCTAAATGCGTTCTTTTGGAAACCATGCCAGCATGCGTGCAATCACCACTGCCAAGAGAACGCCATCTGACAGCGTGCAAATGGAAACTAAAGTTGGAAAGGAGAGCCGATCGTTTTTACTAAGTTGAACCTACAACAACAACCCATGGAAAATTTATTGTCAATAACTTTGGTGTTTTTGCTCAGATCTTATTGTGCGTTGAGACCCTGGGCAGTTTGCGCCAACCACGCGGGATCAGTCTCCTCCCCATCGCATATAAGGTTGTGTCCCGCATTATTTGAAACGTTTGAAAGCCGTGTATTGACACACAGTTAGACCTTATCAGTGTGGCTTTAGACCTGGTAAATCCACCACAGACCAGATTTTCACATTACGACAAATCCTGGAGAAGACCTATGAAAGAGACAACAAAACACACCACCTTTTTGTTGATTATAAATCAGCCTTCGACACACCGATAAGGTCAAGGTACTTCGAAGCCCTGTCTACCTTAGGTATTCCAGCAAGGTACATTCGACTTTGCATGATGACGTTGAGAAGGTCGCAAAGCTCCGTCAAAATAGGAAAGAACCTCTCCGAACCATTTGATACCAAAAGAGGTTTTAGGCAGGGCGATACCTTATCGTGTGACGTCTTTAATCTACTGATGGAATATATACTGCGCCGGTGCCCACATGCCACCAGATCCGGCGCAACAACATCAGTCTGGAAATCCTACGAAGAATCACTCTTGCAAATGCTACTACGGGCTAAGTAGGAGTTCAGAGAACAAGGACCTCACACGAAGAACAAAACAAGCCTTTTATAAGTCACTTATCATCCCAGTCATGCAATATGGGCGCAGAAGCTGGACAATGACAGCAGTGGATGAAGCGGCGATTGGCGTGTTTGAACGAAAAATACTTTGGAGGATTTATGGACGGCGATCATTTCCGCATTCAAAAGAATACCGAACTGTATGAGCTCTATGGGGACACATGTCTGGTCAAGCGCATAAAGCAACAGCGGCTGCGCTGGCTAGGACATGTGTCCAGAAGGGTCGAAGAAGCTCCAGTAAAAAAGGCGTATAAATCGAAGGCGGCTGACTATAGAGGCGGCAGGGGAGTCCACCACTAAGATGGAAACACCAGGTGCGGGAGACATTGCCAAGCTTGGTGTGACCAACTGGTGCGAGCTCGCACAGAACAGAAGCTGTCTTAAAGTCTCTGAGATCGACGCGATCATAAATCGACTCGGCTGTTGATGCTGATCAAGAATATATATACTTTATAGGGTCGGAAATGCTTCCTTCTCCCTGTTAAATACATTTGCACCACAGCTGTAAACGAATGATTCATTTTTGAATCAATCCTGCAAATAGTTCAGGCATCGAATTTAATTAATTTTGATTTATTTCATTTATAAAAAATAAATTGAATTGACTTTGATTTAATTCAAATGAATTAGAAAATTTGATTGTTTATTTATTTGATTTAAGTCTGAATTAACTCAACTTCATTCATTTTGGCACATTTTCCAGTTTAAATCAACTAATATTATTGTTTAACTTGTTTAACTTAGCTCGATAGCTTTAAGACTGAGAGACTAGTTTGCATAGAAACAAACGGACAGACAGACGGACAGACATACGGACGGACAAAGCTCAATCGACTCAGCTCGTCGCCCTGATTAAGAATATATATAGTTTATAGGATCGGAAAATATATTTCTATGCGTTGCAAACTTCTGTTCAAAATTATAATACCCTTTGCAAGAGTATAAAAAATTAAAATTAAAAAAAAAACAACCCGCCCCTTCTGGGACTCGAACCACCACCTTTTCGTTCCAACGAAGCTTTTGGCATCTACATGGCATCCACTTAGTTGACTCGGCTGTAGGTCTTACATTTTTTGCCGCAACCAATTGCAATATAAGAACTCAGCTGGCAGAAACATCGTCATGCTGAGTTTTTATACTGTGACTGGTGGCGCCTGACGGCCAACAGCCGTGCAATCACCCGAAGTAGTTAGTTCAAGTCCCAGTACAGGCGGATTAATAATTATTATTTATATAAGTTTTTCAGAAAGAACAAAATGTTAATAATTAATATACACAAACATAAAAATAAACAAGTGAGAAAGTCGGTCAAGCCCGACTATAACTTACTCTGTACCTGGAGTAGAAGCTGAATGCAATGCTGGAGCTCATCTATAAGTCTCTCTCTTTTTTCTCACTCCCTCTCTCTCGCTCTCGCTCTCTTTCTCTCTCTCTCTCTAAGATTGTGCGGTGTTGGTTGTGAAAGGGTGGGAGGGGGCTGGGAGTGAGGTTATTTGCTAAAAACTTGAGAAACGCTCATCCGATCTTTATAATTTTTTTGGCAAGTCGACGCATTTTGCCAATTACTAACTATCTCCAACAGGTACAAATCGTCTATCTTCAAAACTGTAGGAGATATAACGTTTTTTCCAAATTGAGGGGGCGTGGCCAAAATTTGAAATAAACTTGATCTGCGTGCAGATAAAAGAAGCATTTGTCCCATACATGTCAAACCTCTTTCTCTTACCATCTCCGAGATCTAGGTGTTCATACAGACGGACGGACGGACGGACAGACGGACATGTCTATATCGACTCGGCTGTTGATGCTGATCAAGAATATATATACTTTATATGGTCGGTAATGATTCCTTCTGCCTGTTACATACATTTGCACGACTTTAGTATACCCTTTTTACTCTACGAGTAACGGGTATAACAATTGAGCAAACTTGATCTGGGTACGGAATACTCCTACATCCACGCAAAAGTTTGTGGCTCTACTTCTTATAGTCGGTGAGATCAACGCGTTTATACATAGACAGTGACAGTTTTTCGCTGCTAAATGATAGAGGATGTGGAGTTTTCCAAATCTGAATCATACTCGATGTGGTTACACTATGCAAACATTTGTGGTTCTACTTCTTATGGTCTGTGAGATCAACGCGGTTATACAAAGAGAAAGAGAGTTTTTCCTTAAAAGATCGAGGAGGTGAAATTTTCCAAATCTGAAAAAAAAACTCGATGTGGGAACTGTATACACCATATACATGCCAAAACTGTGGCTCTATTTATTATAGACTCTGAGATCGACGCGTTCATACAGACAGACAGACGGACATGGCTTAATCGACTCGGCTGTTGATGCTGATCAAGAATATATATACTTTATGGGGTCGGAGGTGCTTCGTTCTGGCTGTTACATACATTTGTAAACTTCCTTATCCCCTTTTACTCATTTTTAATGAGTATAGGGTATAAAAATGAGATTATTTATCTTAAAGTCGTTAAGCGATCTTAATTCGAGTTTGATTGACTAAGACTAACACTGAGAATATAATCTTGGGTTAAGATTATTGGGTCTTGGTCGAATTCTGACACCATTTTTGTTGGATTCAAGATCATAATCTTGATTTCAGATTGAATTTCAATTTCTCAGTGTATCTGTTTAAGTGCTTTGAGAAGTATGTCATTGTTTAACTTTTTTTCCGCACCGCCATTTGAAAGTAAAGTTCTAGGCGTGTATTTTTGTTTATGTGGTATCCTAGAATGCATAGTCCACGTAAGACCCCTTCATTATTCTTCTGTAAGGTGTTTATGTTAAAATATGTAGAAGAAAAATTCTGCTTTAACTAAACAGCTGGCGAAAATTTTTTCTGAAATCGCCTGCGGCGCCTTCTTTTAAAGACTCACCTCCGACAAATTTACACCATTGGCTATAATATTTGTTGCTGGAATAAACAACAGATGTTATGAATCTTGTCTTTGTAGTTCGGGAACCGTTTGTGAACCGTTTTGATCTTTTTCCGCTCAAAATGTGGCAATTCGGCCTTGACGTGCCGCCAAAGTCTTTCTTTGTTTTGTGTTTGCGCACGGTTAGAGGGATCAACAAAGTATTGTAGTTTCGTGTTAAAGTCCCTAATAAAAGTCGCACTGTTTTCTTAACTTTTTATACCCTTGGAGAGGGTATATAAAAATTGTCCGGATGTTTGTAAAGCAGGGAAGGAAGCATCTCCGACCACATAAACTATATATAACCATGTCCGTCTGTCCGTCTGTTTCTATGCTATCTCCTCCGTCAGTTTTAAAGCTATCTTAACCAAACTTTGCACAAAGTCTTTTGGTATAAATACGCTGCACATTTGTCGGAACCGGCCGGATCGGATGACTATAGCATATAGCTGCCATAGGAACGATCGGTTGAATAACTAGTTTTAGTAAGAAAAACTTTTTTGTTTTCAATACTATCGCTCTCAACGCTCGTATTTATAAGTTTTTAATGATTTCAAGGCTTGTCGAAATCGGACAACTATATAGTATAGCTCCCAAACAAAAGTTAGGTCTGAAAAAGTCTTAGTGAGAAAAACTTTTTTGTTTCCAATGTTATCGCTCCCAACGCTCGTATTTATAAGTTTTCAATGATTGAAAATAATTTCACCAAAACTTTTCGAAATCAGACTATTATATAGTATAGCTGCCATACAAAAAGTTAGGTCTGGAAAAAAAGTCTTATTGAGAAAAACTTTTTTGTTTTCAATGTAATCGCTCCCAACGCTCGTATTTATAAGTTTTCAATGATTTTACATAATTTCAACCAGATTTTTCAAAATCGGACCACTATATAGTATAGCTGCCATACAAACTGTCAGGCACATATCAAGCCCCAAGGGTTATTAAACTTCGGTCGAGCCGAAGTTAGTTTGCCTCTATTTTTTCTATTCCTCTTTGTTGGAGCAGGACTCATTTTCCGGCACCAAAAGAATAGTTGGTTGCTCTCTTCTGCAATTTTGCAGTCAGCTACACAATTTTACCAGTTTTTCCCCGTCGAATGCACTTGTGACGCTCTAAATAGACGATGACTTATCTTTTCGATTAGGATAAAAATTTGGACACAGTATAATTACATTTCGTGCAGTCCATTTTAATGAGAAACATTGAATAACAAATTAAAAAGCCAATAAATTTTAGTTTAATCTGACATATTTCCCAAAGTATATGTATATTTTAAAATAAAAAAATAGAGGCAAGCTAACTTCGGCTCGACCGAAGTTTATATACCCTTGGAGCTTGATATGCGACTGACAGTACAGACTATATAGTGGTCCGATTTCGACAAATCTGGTTGAAATTACGTAAAATCATTGAAAACTTATAAATAAGAGCGTTGGGAGCGATAACATTTAAAACAAAAAGTTTTTTTCACTAAGACTTTTTTTTCAGACCTAACTTTTGTATGGCAGCTATACTATATAGTTGTCCGATTTCGATAAGCCTTGGTGAAATTATGTGAAATCATTGAAATCTTAAAAAAACGAGCGTTAAGAGCGATAGTATTGAAAACAAAAATTTTTTCTTACTAAGTCTTTTTTTCAGACCTAACTTTTGTATGACAGCTATACTATATAGTTGTCCGATTTCGATGCTTAGTGAAATTATGTGATATCATTAAAAACTTATAATGTCGGGCGTTGAGAGCGATAGCACTAAAAACAAAAAAGTTTTTCTCACTAAAACTAGTTTTTCAACCGAAAGTTCCTATGGCAGCTATATGCTATAGTCATCCGATCCGGCCGGTTCCGACAAATGTGCAGCGTATTTGTACTAAAAACTTCGTGCACAGTTTGGTTAAGATAGCTTTAAACTGACGGAGGAGATACATAGAAACAGAGACAGACGGACGGACGGACAGACGGACATGGCTATATCAACTCAGCTCGTCATGCTGATCAAGAATATATATCAGGAATAAAACCGAAACGAATTTCGGTTCCGGTTCAGGTACGTACCGAAACTGACGTTTCGGTAAAAGGTTCCGTTTTGGTTCTGCTACTGTTTCGGTATTCGGTTCCGGTTCCGATACCTCTTTATTTTGGTATCGTACCGGTACGTACCGGTATGGACCGGTAAAACTAACAGAAATTTTAAAACTTTAGTCCAAACAAAGTGGGAAAGCGGCAGTTATTTATTGACATACAAATTACACATGTTTGTATTCATGAGATGATTAAAATGATATTTTATTAACAATGTAGTAGTAGTAGTAGTAGAATTATCATTTACTAAGCTGAACCCGCCGCGACTTTGTCCGCGTCCAAGTTTTGAAAAAATCATAGTAAGCAGATAAACTTGTATAGCTCTCTGAACACTGTATTTATATATTATATATATTATATATTATATTATATTATATATATTATATCTATTTGTTAAAAAGCTAATTCTTTTTTAATATCATTAGCTTCATTAGCTTAGTGTTTAGACAGTGTTTCGAATTTACGGTTGATTAAAATAAATCAATCTGGGAATAGAGGATTAAGTAAGGCGCAGTGAACTGTACACATATTAAACTCTATCCCGCCCCGTCGTACCGGACACAACCAAATTTTTAAGTCGCGTGAAATTCCTGAATTAAAAATTATTCCCTTTCTGTCTTCCAGTCAACCAAAACAGGGAAAACTCATTTTTTAAATAGAAAAAATTAGATGCAAATTTAACCTTTCCTATTTAAAATCGGAAAAAACATACATTTTCAATAAAAGTCACAATTCCAGCTGCCCTCTTATTTTTAATCCTCAAAAAGCTAAATTGATTTAAATTCAATTTTCATTGCGAAAAGTTGTTTTGAATTCTTAGGTGCTTCAATCATAATAAATCTCTTAGATTATCAACTCACAGCCTAGTTTATTAAAAAGACTCGCAAATGAGGTAGGAAGACGATTAATTTTAAGAAAACTGCTCACGACTTGTGTGCCATCACTTTTCCGATCTCACCTCTAACAAAAGACTTAGATCACGGTGCTCGCTGTGTCTGTTGTACGTAGGACAAAAAAAACACACAGCACAATTTTTGGATTCTACCTTTGTGAAATTTTAACCTTTATTGTGATATACACGGTCAAGATATTGTTAAAGCTATCGATGTGCTTTTTATGTGCCATTAGATTTAATGCAATTGGATGAGGCCATTCTCAATTTGATTTATTGCCTGTTTATGTGAAAAAAACACACTCATACATATGCACGCTCTCAGCGCGCTCTCACTCTCTCTCGCGTTCTCAGCCAAACATCTTTTCCACAACATTGACTGAGCGGAAAACCCGTTATGACCCATACCACCTTTAATTGGTCTTTTCAGAAGATTGGTAAAACATTTTCCAATTTCCTTTCTTAGTGAGCGCCTGCATAACTAAACGAAGGTCTATGCCAAAAATCAGACCTGTACGATAAGCCGTTTTCGCTGTGGCTTGATAATATGTCAGTCTGTCAGTCGGGCGTACAGATTTATATATATAGATTTATAAATTGTTACTTAATCTTAACATGATCTGTATAAGAAGTAAAGCTAGCTGTTTTAGGAATACTGTTAATAGTAACAAAAAAGCAAAAAAAAAAAAAAAATCCACGTCTATTCAACACAAAAGAATTTCAACACGTCAGTTCAACACACGTCAATTCAACAAACGTCAATTCCACACACGTAAATTCAACACACGTCAATTCAACACAGCACAATTTCAACATAATCAATTTCAACACAAAGCAATTAAACATCGGCAAATTTCAACATATTACGATTTCAACACAGTACAATTTCAACACTGGAAAAAAAAACAATTTAAAAAAAATTATATTTTCAATCTTGCAGGTGGCAATGTCAGTCGAACCTGACTTTAATATCCTCCGAAAGTGTATGCACATTTGAAAGCACTTGAATAACTTTCATCCGAATGCAGGCGTTGTAAATATTGTTCGTGTTTAATTGGTTTTGTGTTGAATTGACGTGTTGAAATTGTTTTGTGTTGAGTAGACGTGGAGACTTGATATCCTCCGAAAGTGTACGCATATTTGAAAGCAATAGAGATAACATTCTAGTGTCCCCCTTCTATCTCTGATGGTACTACACACTTGCATTATATTTCCTATCACTAATAAAAGTCATCGTTACTCAACTTTAGGTTCAATTCAAATCACGTCAATTCAAATCACGTCAATTAAACACAAAACAGTCTTCACAAAAAAAAAGTCAACACACGTCTAAAAGTCATTTCAAATTTAAATTTAATAATAAATTAATTATTTTGTTTTGTGTTGAATTGACGTGTTGAAATTGTTTTGTGTTCAATTAACGTGTGTTGAATTGTTGTGTTTGGTGAAATGACTTAGTGTTTTATTGACGTGTGTTGAAATTGTTTTGTGAAGACTTTGTTTTGTGTTGAATTTGTTTGTGTTGAATTGACGGATTGTTGAATTGTGATGTTGGGTGAAATGACTGTGTGTTTTATAGACGTGTCACCATAAATTCTCAGAGAATTGCACCGAGCTGTGGAAATTTGATTTTGCCACAAGCTCTCTGCCACACAATTTGTAACGCCCGGGCGTATTTCGCTGTCTTTTTCAAACGCATTTTTAGCATTTGTTCGGTGCTGAGTATTTAAATCAATGTATGGCTTGAGCCATGGTTTCTGAGCAAACCGTAAAACCCTGTGCACCTTAGTGAGCTCTAACCCATTCTTCAGGCACTACTTAACTTTATCGCTGAGATCAGCAATAAGTTTATTGGTTTTTCCACCAGGGGGGGGGGTCATTGTGCTGATCATGTATCCTGAATGGATATTTCAAATCCACTTCAAATATGAGGCCATACTCAGAGTCTGCGGGTATGTTTAAAATGTCAAGGGCATCAATCTCTTCTTGAGTAAGCCATTGAAAACCTCCATATGGCAGAGACAGTATGCGCAAGGCTATTGAAAAAGGCCTCTCGTGGAGGTAGTTGCGTTTCATTCAACCGCTCAATTGAGTCAATTTATTCATATGGGAATACACCCTTTCTGCGCACCAGCCAAAAATCATCAAAATTGGGGAAGAATTCTCTAACTGTTTTCATGTCCCCATCACTAAGATTGGCCACTAGTGTGTCCAAGCCTGATGACATGATGCGAAAAGAATGTAAGAATCTTAGCTCTAATTTTTGCTGCTGACGCTGTGGACCATCGATTTTTATTGTTCTGAAACTAAAATGTAAACCTCTTTATTAAGAGGTATTACATTAATTTCTCCAGGAATCTCAGCCAAGTCCTTTACAAATAAGTGCGCATACGTGAAAAAGTTGTGAAAAAAATCGGGATATCTTCTGATCGCATATCCATCGGAACTATTCTCCTTAAATATTCGCTATAAATTGCAGTGGCATTTTCAATTAAAGACCTTATAAATTTCTCTATTACAAATCTACTTCAGCTATCGTCAAAGGAGCACTTAATATAATAGCAAAATGCTATTGCTATATGTTCATTAACGCTATGAGTATTTTGGCTCACTTTTAAATTTACGGCTCTTAGGGCGCTCTCAAAATCGGCATAGATGACGAATGGGACCTGCAGCTGACTCCTGTACCGCTTGAACTTCAGAAATGCTTTTTCCGGTGCTGGTGGTTGGGCGACCATCCCTCCACATTGCTGCTTGTGACGCTTAGCAGCTTTCTCGCTCGTCGAGTAATTTAGGCAGGTGTTGCAAAACCATTTTGGGTTCTTGGTGCCTAGTCCCATTTGTTGATTTACTAATCTGTAGAGTGAATGAAACGAGAAAAAACAAAAAATTAAAAGAGAGTGTATTCTTACCTTGAGAGGTTTGCAATTAGCACGTAGTGAGCATTGTTCCCCTTCTCCAAAAGCAGCAAATTTAGGTGAAAGGTTTTTTCCTCGGCTGACTTCAAAAGTGGACCAAACACCACCCTACGCTCTTCGCAGTAACCGAAAATATTGAGGCTGATTGGTGGATTCAAGGCCAGGAAAACTTTCACATCCTTTATCTTGAGTGGGAATTTACGGATATTTACGGGCATGTATGCTGAACATCTTCCACGGTTTGTTGAGGCTGGTTTTAACCTTGATAAAAGGGCCCATTTGAAGCAATATTCATCCTCGTTTTGCACATTCACCAGCGCTTTTTTTGCAAGCAATTTGGGTGGAGTTGGAATGAATGATGAACCCCTGATAGGGGTGTATTTATTTACATTCATTTCCAGTCGGTTTATTTGGACAAGTGACCATCCACTGTCTCGCTCCTGGAACTCACTCATTCGCATAATCAGATGAGCCTTATGCTCATTAAAGAGCTCTTCCAAATCATCCCCATGCAACACTATGCTCATGGAACTTTGGAATGATTTCATTTCAGTTAGATGCTCCTTCTTATCCTTCCTGAGCTCATACTCTGCAAATATTTCAAAATTTGCTTTGCACGAATTATGAAGCTCAAGGACCTGATCCAGATGTGGTAGGAAAACTGCTCCAGCTTCACGCAGAAACTCTTCAGGGACCAACAGCTCAGCACTGGCATTTTCATACATGTAGTGCAGGATGCGTCCCTTGAAGCCATTAGACAAAAATCTTATGCGCCCATCCAGAGGTTGGACTGCGTTTTGTTTATGCCGCTCAGTCCTCACATGGTGACTCCATGCTAAACCGCCACGCAACTCCATCCCGCAAGGAGTGCAAAAGCGATTCGACATTTTCCACCGCTGACTTTCTTTTTAAAAATTTTGTTTATATTTTGGTTGTTTTTTTTCCGGCGGTTTTCTTTTTTATCTTTTATATCTGTTAAGGTTTCACACAAACGGACTAATGAATTTTAGTCAAATTTCTATAAAAGGCCAAATTGTGGACTGAACAAAAATTTTCATAGGTCCTGGTATTTATAGCGCCAGTCAACACAAAAAATAGTTACAAACTTACCTACAATAAATGCAACCTGTTTTTAGCTGCATCAAATGGTTTGAGGTCATCCAACACTTGCTGCAGGATCACAAGGGTGGCAATGGACCAATCAGATTGAACATCGATCCACAAAACACCACACGCTAGGTGCGTGACAGAATTTTCCAAAATCAAAAAACCGGTTCCTTTTCACGACTCGCATACACACACACACACACTGACCGGAGACATCAAACACTCACCCAACAACACATGCAACCAAACAATTGAGCAGCGAACCCAAAAACAATAAATTAATCAATTAACGATCCTCAAAACTCGACCCTCTAACTTCCCCCACCCCCAAAACCAATCCTCAGCCTAGCGTGTGACTTTATTTAACAACAACACACTGACCGGTGAAAAACAAACACGTGCAACCATAAAACAACCCCCGCAGTCGAACAATTGGAGCAAAACACCTATGCAAGAACAATGGATGCTGCTCACCCTTACACAACCAAAACAAAATTTCCCACGGAAGAAAATAACATGATTTATGACCCCATTAAAAAATCTACCCTACCCCCAATCTGTGTTTCAATCCCTATTCTATATCTACAGCTGTTACCCTATGGGGCTAGGATAAACTGCAGTCAAGTCAACAATTAATGAATCTTCACTACAAAGGTACCATTTATATACCCGTTACTTGTAGAGGAAAAAGGGTATACCAAAGTCGTGCAAATGTATGTAACAGGCAGAAGGAATCATTTCCGACTTCATCAGCATGAAGAGCTGAGACGATTAAGCTTTGTTGTAAACTAGTCCCTCTGTTTTAAAGCTATCGAGCTGAAATTTTGCTCAGAGTATTCTTTTATCTGCACGCTGCTAATATGTCGAAACCGACAGGATCGGATGACTACTTCTTGTAGCTGCAACACAAATGATCGGTCAAAAAATGAATACATATAGAGTATACGAATTGAAAATATAACTTCAATAAAAAAAGCGCGGAATTTAAATCATATGCTTTAAACATACGCTGAATAAAAAACAAGTAAGAAAGTCGGTAGAGCCTGACAATAAGAAACTCTGTACCTGCGGCAGTGTATGCTCTGGATGTATTTTTGTGCAACAGTAGCAGCAGAAAGCAGAGCTGCTGATTCTTACTAATGGACTGATAATATTGAGAAAAAACCAGTTTTTCTCATTAAAACCCATTTTTGACCGATCTTTTTGTATGGCAGCTACAAGAAGTAGTCATCCGACCCGGTCGGTTTCGACATATTAGCAGCGTGCAGACAAAAGAATACTCGTGCAAAATTTCAGCTCGATAGCTTCACAACTGAGGGACTAGTTTACGTAGAAACAGACAGACGGACGGACAAAGCTTAATCGACTCAGCTCGTCATGCTGGTGAAGAATATATATACTTTATGTGGTCGGAAATGATTTCTTCTGCCTGTTACATACATTTGCACGACTTTGGTATACCCTTTTTACTCTACAAGTAACGGGTATATAAATGGTACCTCTGTAGTCAAGATTGATTAATTGTTGACTTGACTGCAGTTTATCCTAGCCCCATAGGGTAACAGCACTCTAACAGGAATAGTCTAAGTCCAAAATTGTCAAACAAATATGTAAATATTTATGTAATTGTGTAATTACATGAAAAACTATATTTAAATTTCCCTCCAAACTTTAGCAAACTATACTTTCAGGGCTAGTAATGTTAAGTCAATCGATTTTTTGTCAACACACTAAAAAAAATACTAGATTTCCGAAGTTCGCCAATAGGTAACCAAATTCATCGGGAGAACAACTGTTCAACGCAGAAAAAACTGGGCTTTTATAATAAACTTTAACAAAAAATCGCCTAGAATAAAATAGTGAAACCAGTGGTTGTCAAAGTACAAATTATGAAAAAAAAGTTGAAAATAGCAGATCTGTAACCCGCATTTCTCAGCCATCGCGGTAAATCACTATAACCTATGAATACAATGTATTAGACTCTTATCGTTGCTATCAGAATTGGCAAAGTTATATAAAAACAGATGGTCCATTCGCGAGTTATTTCAATTTAAGTGAGCAAAATCATCAATAAACGGTTGTTGGGCTATAACTTCAGATTTTGGGGGTCCCCGAGGAAATCCAAGTATGAGGAAGTGCTATACGCTACCTGCTCTACAGAGTACTCTATGCCAATACATAGGTTATTTCGCACTGTAGCACTGTGTAATTTACGGTCCCTGCAAACAAGATATGGTGTTTTGTATAGAGTCCAAAAATGTAAACCAGTCATATGTCCTCTAACTAACAAAAAATATTTATTTTCAAAAAAAAAACATTTTTAACATGCGAATATGAATTTGAAGAAAAAAAAAGAAAGAAGGGAAATTATTTTATTATAACAATTCACTAAATGATATCAATTTTTTTTTATTCACAAAAGTTAAACTCAAATTAAAACTCTGAATTTCGAAATAATTAATGGTAACGGGACTTCAAAAACTGATACCCCATTAATTGATGATAACGAGCTCTCCATTATATTGGATTATGTTGCGAACTCAAACGCAAATGTTATAAATACAGTCGAGGTTTCCCAACCCGAACTGAAACTAATAACCATATTATAATAATTATCGTCGTTCTATTTTGTGCCAACACCTTCACTAAGTTGTATAAGTTGCACAATAGGTGTCTAAAAAAAAATACATGCAGGGCCAATGATCTTGATAAAATTAGAGAAAAAAAAACATTTCTTCCGTATACATTAATAAGCACCTTTTCTTTTTAAATGAATAACACCAAAAAACTAATAGCAGAAGTCCTGATTAGAAATGCTGATTTCATAACTAGAATTCAACAATTGGAGAATTCACGGGGGTAACATCAGCAATATCGCGCAGTAAACGAAATAAGGCACCCAGGGAGGATAGAGTCCCAGCAGAGTTCCTGAAAAATGCCACACCTTACTTTGTACTACTTTTTACGAAAGTAGATAATACAATTTTTATACAGGAAATGCACCAGAAAACTTCAGACTAAATGTTATATACCCAATCTTTAAAAAGGAGAGGCAAGCGAACCATCGAACTACAGAGGTATATCCTTTTTTAAACGAGACCATGAAGACCTTTGCTTCTTCATTGGGTGTATTGCCCGTGTCACCAAACAAAATCTGACTGATTCTTTATTTTGTTATTCAAAGTCTTAGAGCTAAAACATATAAAGTTGTGCTGTGCTTATGCACATATTTACGTGTATATAAGTGGCTCCACGAGCTGCCATACGTATGTGTGTGCATGACACATAAACAAAAGGGATTCAAATTATTCTTACAGTGGCAATGCTAAATGCATGATCAGCTTAAGGCTGTGTGCTCTTATTTGGTATACTTTAGGCCGTCTTTAACATTGCACTTCTTTATTATTGTATGCTGTCGGTTGGCTAGCCAGCTTACATACTACAACTCGGCCGTCCTAACAACAAGGATCACCTGATTCTTTCGACTTTATGTCTGCTTCTTAAATTATATGTATGTGTCCTAGGCTCTTCATCAAAATCTGTATCGCTTACGTTTCCGTCAACATTCGTGTCTTCTACATCTTAATAAATATCTATCTCGCCCATTTTCTTCCATATCTGATTCGATTACATTTTTATTCGTGTCTGTATTTTGCTGAAACTGATTGAGGTCCTGATTTGCCTCCGTTTTTCTAATCCTAATTTGTGTCATGTCTACATTTTGATTTCGATGTTTCCTTGAAACCAAAACTTAATATACTGTGAAGCCCAGATACCTTTGTATGGAACTTGTGTCTGTTGAAAATCCTCCACGTCTTCAACTACATACCTGTCGTTTTCTAAGACTTTGGTAATTCGGTATGGTCCTTTGTATTCCGAATTAATTTTCTCGCAACTCCTAGATTGCTATCAAAATTTTTTATAACTACATAATCTCCGCTTTTTGTACTTTACTGTTTTTTTCTGTTTTGAATTAACGTAATTCTCGTTGTACTCCTGCGCTTTTCTTTGGTTCTTTTGTGCATTTTTCTCTAATATCTTGCAAATCTCGGCATTTTTCCTGTATTTCAGAGTTTTTTCAATAATATTACAGCCCAACAGTGATTTTGGTGCAGGTCTATTTTTAACATAGACTTTACTAAACAAAACTGCATCATTGGTTTTGTTCAATCAGCTCTTGTTTCCAAGATATAGCGGAAAATCGAAAATCTTGCATTTTTGGCACTCTAGGATTTATGGAGGCCACTGTAGGCATAAATGTCTGAGTTTATGAGCTATTTACGACAAAGGACATATCAATGTAAAATTTAAAAATCATAGGCGCTATATAAGTACTGCGGAAATGGTCTTAATTGGCCTCTAAAGACAGACAGTTTTCGATTTATAGCATTATTAGCCATATAAATCATCCTGTTTAAGCTAGCGCAGTTATTGAATAATTATTTTTGCCATCTAACCGTATAGCCAAACATATGAACTAATTTTGTGATTTTTCTGGCGATTAAATCATTCTACTTGGCAAAGTTATAGCCTCTTAAAGACGAAATTACATATTTAAATTTATGGGAGGAAAACTAGATTTGTAATTCAAATTTTTATAGGAACTGTGAAAAGGCTACTTGTTTCCAAATATAATTTATCATCTACATGTAAACATATTACAATTTATGCCGAATCAAGTAGGCCCTTTACCGTTCCTATACAGATTTAGATTGATAATCTAGTTTTCCTCCCATAAATTTAAATATGTATTTTCGTCTTAAACACGCCATATCTTTGCCAAATAAACTTATTTAAATGCTATAAAAATCACAAAATTAGATCATATGTTTGGGCATATGCTCAGATGGCGAAAATATTAATCCATTTACCGCGCTTGCTTAAACGGGATGATTTATTTTGCTTAAAATGCTATAAATCGGAAAATGTCTCTGTTTAAAGGCCAAATTAGACACTTTCCGCTGGACTTATATAGTCCCTATGATTTTTTATATTTGCATTGATATGTACTGTATCGCAATTAGTTCATAAACTCTGATATTTATGCCTAGTGTGGCCTCCATAAATCCAAGAGTCCCAAAAATTCGACTTTTTTCTTGGAAACAAGAGCTGATGGAGCTAAACCGAAACCAGTTTTGGAATCAGTGAACATAAACTTATCATATTTTTAAACCAATAGGGCTGCACCTCACAAAGTTGCTGCCATTTTGTTGGCCTGTGTTATCTACAATTTTTCCTTTCTGGTTTATTCCAAATAACATAACGCTTGGGTGCTCATTAATCATTCTGTGCTTTGTATTATTTAACGTAAATTCTACTGTTTCTATGACTTTATCCCATCTTAAGTTGTTATCCGCATCCGCAAGTTTTGCTATCATGGGCCCTAAATTTCGATTTACTCTTTCGACTTGCCCGTTTGCTTGTGGAGCCCGCAGCAATTTTTATGTGTTGGATATTATTGTCCTCGGTAAATTGAGCAAAGTCGTTCGATGTAAAAACGATCCTCTATCTGAGACTATATCTTGGCCTGCTATAATACCGAAAATACTCCTGTAATGCTATAATAACCTCTTTTGTTGCCGTGGTTTTGGCGGGGTAAAGTTTCACAAATTTGGTCGCTGCATCTATTACTACTAGTAAATGTATCTTGTGTGATTTCTGTGTATTGGCCCGTAATGATCTATCTTTATTTTGGCATATCACTAAATTTTCCTCAAAAGTAAAGTGACCCGCATAGTGTCCAACACTATTACAGTTGTAGCAGCGAACCGCCACTTTTCCTCCGACCGCCGATCACGGCTTCTCCATTGTTGTCGATAAGTGGTTCTGTGGCAACCTAATGCCGCGAAGTGACTGCATCAGCTGATTCCTCCTGTGTAGCGTTCCATTGAGGCTTGAACACGGATTTGTTTGTCGGGTATCACGTCGATAATGTGTTCGACTAGTTCTTCCTCATCCAGGCCCAGGCCAGCACTCAAATGTAGCTTTTCGTTATAATATTGAACGAATTCTTCTCTTGGTTGCCACTGCCTAGCCGTAAATTTTTTCCTCAATTCCAGCTTGCTCCCTTTTTGCCTCAAACGCAATAAGAAAGTCTTCCATCAATAAAATTGTCGTCCAGATCGTATGCTGCTTTTAAATTTGTCAACTGTGTGGACCAAAATAGTGCGTCTCCAGCCCCATCATACTCGGCCAAATAACTGCAAACAACCTTGAATGTGGCTGCTGGCTTGGGTGCCTCGTATGTGGGGGTTGATTTTTCCTTCCGTATTAAGTCGAGCTCTTTTTTTAGCAGCGCGTTCTCTCTTTTCACCAGCTCCAACTCTCTTAATATTAGGTGAATCTCTCTGTCGTCCCTCTCTTCATCTTTCTTCTCGATCACGTTCATTTTCTTATCGCTTGTGCTTTTTTTTCTCTCCTTTTTCATTTGCACTTGACTTCTTGTCCGCTGTAGTTTTTTTAAAGGCACCTTTGCCCGCTGGAGTAACGGCTTGCTGTTGCTGTAACATTTCCTTGTCTTCGTTATCGACGGTTACAGTTATTCTCGCTGCATTGCCCTTTACGTCTTGTGCCTTTACCTTTTCATCATGATTTTGTCCATTTTTATCAACCTGCAATTTTTCATCCATCTGTAATTTTTTTTGGCTTGTCCTCTTGGACAGTCTGCAATTTTCCATAAATTTTCTCTTCATTTTTAATCGGATCAGGCTTATTCTCAGCTTCTTTATCGGTCGGTAAGTTTTGTTGCTCTGTATGTCCATTCTCTGTTGCTGGGCCAGTTTTAGCTTCTTCTCCGAACGCTCGCCAAACGCCGTAAGAGTTGGCTCCGGTATCCAGTGGTGTCCAGCTCAAGAAGATCACACAACTTTTTCAACTCCAATCCAAATTTGAAGGGTTTTTTGTATCCCGCACTTTTAGCAATTGAATCTAATGTAAAATTGCACGCTGAATTCAAATCTGCTCTCAGATATGTCAAAGTAGAACGGTTCTTGAGATATCGCGAAATTTTCAATTTTAGTGTTTAAAAAAAAAGGTAGGTCTACTAAAATGCCATTTTCTGATTTAAGTCCACCGATATGTATAAACTGGAACAAAAAATTAAAGATAATAAAATTATTTCTTAAAAAACGACAGTTGTTGTAAATCCAAATTTTTGATAATTTTTAATTTTTGCTGCCTTTCATTAAGTTTTTTTTCAATCTTACCATAAAAATTGCTCAGATCTCAGATATTGACAGGATTGGGTAATCTTCAACGAACATTTTTTGCCCTTGGTCATCGAAATCGGATGAAAAATAAACGCTATATTCACAATTATGTAAACATACCTCTGTTTGAGAGTATTGTTTGCTAGTTTTTTCAATAAGAATAAACGTTGAGCATTAGGAGTTTGTATTGCAATTCCCCAGTGGAAAATCTGTGCCGATCTGAAAGTTGAGCAATGGTAACAGGCTTGCAACAAGGATGGACAAAGCTGTTTTTGTGCAGATGGGACAGGCGAGATCGCAGCCAACATTACTTGGGTAAAGACTGGGATGTCAGGGCCAATTTTGTAGTCGGAGAAGATAACGTAAAATTTCCGCCCCAGTTCAAAAGGACAAAATATACATATCTGAGAGCAGATTTGAATTCAGCGTGAAATTTTACATAAGGATCAACTACTTAGAAGCCGGGATCAAAAAATTGTTACATAGTGCAATTTATCCATTAAATTTTGATTTCCCCTTTTTCATTTTACGTTTTCATCAAAGCAACCTGGGATGCCAAACGTTTTGGTTCAACTTAAAAAAAAAAGTAAAAAAGTAAAATTCGAGAGGGAAAGTGAAATTTAATTTAGCAACTTTAAACCCACGGCGCCAGTATTAAACCTTAAAATTTCGAAGTTTGGTTTTTTATTACGGTAACTAAAAATTTTTACGAATTTTTGGCGTCCTGAGGAACAGAACATTTCCCATACGATTATGTTCAGTCTAATGTACACACATACATGCTAAAGCTTAGTATACACTTCCACCAAAGACTCGCCAAAACAAAACTCCATATAAAAAAAAACTCACAAAAATTTTTGTGCCAAAATCCTTTGGCAGTCTCTTTGGTGGCAGTCCACACTCAAAACAAAAAGGCCTCGATTAAATACCGATAAAATACTAGATCCGTAGTTTTTGTATTTTTATCGATAGCTCCCTGAATAATTAATTTTAATTATTTCAAGAGGTATCGGACATTGCCGATACACAAATATGCGTAATCGGGAGAAATTTGGATAATTTTCCCATCAATGATTGAGCGCAATATTCAAAGTAAGGTACAAAACACCGTGAGACTTCAATCATACTTAAACTGGGTTATAATTATGAATTTAATCATTGCAAAAGTGTCATATCTGCTCATCAGGCCCAGTAGCCAGGGTTTGGCCATGAAGAACGCATGTTAATAACTTGTATTTATTGATTGTAAAACTTATAGTTTAAAATTAAACCAAAAGCTACGGTCTTGGCAAAGTGACCATTTTACATGCATACATCTTAATATCTGGTCACATTGTCCCAAAACAAAAGAATTGTCACTTTTGGTTGTTTTGGCGAGTCTTTGGTGGAAGTGTATACTAAGCTTAAGTCTAGGTATACAATCATAGAAGCGTGGCGTTACAGCTTGTTGCGTTAACATATTGCACATTGCCAGTTAGGTGTAACTTAGTAACTACTTACATACTGCTTACATACTACAATACGTATTTATGAAACTTAGTATCAAACTGTAATTGGAATGTGTACAGTGGTCACTGCCTATGATCTACACATACTACTCCTCCCCTTTTAGAAGAATAAATTTATATATGGTAAATTTATTTCTGTTTAAATTTGTTTTTTTTTTTCATTTGAAATATTCCATTTATATTTTTATTTTGTTTTACTGTGGATTAATTTTTAACCTATCTTTGTGTACAACTTTTTTTTCCTTGTCTGCTAATATATAATTATTTCTGTCGATTACTTTATAAGGTCCTTTATAACTGCTGTCTAACTTATGACCTGTTTCGTTTTTTACTAATACTAAGTCTCCAATGTTTATGGGAATTATATTCATATTCTTGTCAAAGTTAATTTTTGTTTTTTTTAGCGCTAATTACTAACTCATTAGTTCTTTTAAGGGCTACCTGTAATCTATACTTAACTTCTCTATCGTATGCCTCATGATTGTACAGAGGACTTATTGTAGATTTCTCCAAAAAGTCATATTTGGGTGGTTTTCTGGCAAAAATAAGTTCGAAAGGGCAATAGCCATGAACTGTAGATGGTGTTGTATTGTAGCAGTAAGTGAAAAATTTTAACCAATCGTCCCAGTCATCTTTTTCCAATAAAATATACGATCGTACATATTCATTGAATGTTCTATGGGTGCGTTCGACTGCACCAAGTGTTTGATGATGGTGGGATGTTGAAGTTTGATGGTTTATTTTTTAGCACCTTGCACAGTTCAGTGAAAATGCTGTTCTTATATTCTGTACCCATGTCCGTTATGAGCGGCGTCCTCATTGGTCCATAGATCAAAATAAAGATGTCGAATATTGCTTGAGCTACAACTTTTGCGTGTTTGCTCTTTATTGGTATTGAAATTAGATATTTTGTCAAACCGCAAAGGATTGTGACTGCATATTCATTTCCGTTTTCTGACTTTGGTATGGGTCCAATTGTGTCTATTTGGACTATGTCAAAGGCTATGATAGGTGTTCTGTAATAATCATTGGTTCTTTATTGTGTATTGTAGTTTTATTTTTATTACATTTTGCACATTTCTTTATATGTTCTTTTATGACATTAGTCATATTATTCCAACGATACTTCTGTTTAATTTTATTTGTTGTACGATTGATTCCTTGGTGGCCACCATTAATAGGATCATCGTGATATTGTTTTATTATTTTTTCAATTATTTTTCGTTCTGATACATATTCGGTTTTTGGCGTTAACGCGATTTTTACGTCATTAAGGTTTTTATTTCCTATATCTTTGAAATCTTCCACCCGGGTGCTATAAAATATATTGTCTCCTAAGGACAATTGCAAATTAGTGATTCCTAGAATACAGGTTTCTCGTTCGAGCCTCGAAAAAAATTGACCTAAGTCGATTTTCTCGGAAGTAATCAAGTCATTCACATAAATATAGCCACAAATTCTTTTTTTCCTTTTGAATAAAATATTCGGGGGGATTGAAAATGAGCTCGACATGTCGTTTTACCTCATATTTATATAGCGCTTCGGACGTTGGCAACTCTATCCTGTGGCAGACGTGTCTCGAATCTGGCTCCCGGTTCTAATTAATTGTTTTGATAAACCTGCAACCAAACGAAATCAGCAGCAGTCCAAACACGGCGCAAGAGGCTTACCAAGGCGAGGGCGACCCCAGCAGACGATAGCAAAGGCATCCTGATCGTATTCTCCTAAGATATTGGGTTGAGACTTCACACTCCAGCAGGTCACCGAAGGCGGGCGAAAGTAGTGGAAAGTGGCAACAACGAAGAAAGTGGCAAGAAAGTGGCACTAGTTCTGCGAGGCAGCAACTAAACCAGGGGTGCCCATGCCTGTGCCATGAGGCGATGTGTTGTTGTTCTACGCAAGGAATAGCCTGCGCGATTTGCGCATGCCATAAGCCAGCAAAAAACAAAAACAAATCTTCGGCTGCTCTGTTGTTTTGTTGTTGTCGCGCTCTGACCGCAACAACAACATCATATGTGTCTCTCTTCTCCTCTCTGCGCCCTGTTTCCGCAAACTCAAACCCAACAACAAATTGCTTATGCGTACGGCTGAACGCTTGTCGCGTATCAGTATGATTTGCGTAGCAACGACCACACATACACACAAACAAGAATCGGTTCTCTCTCCCATCTCATTTTGTTGTTATTGCTTGAAAATATTTGGCGTGTGTGTTTGTTCTGGCTCGCGGGTAAGCTCGTTCTGGGCACCCCTGAACTAAACCAAAACTCTAGTGGTGAGACTGTCAAGCGTTCCAAAGACGCAGTAAGTCAAACAAAAAAGCTCCAAAACTCTAAAAGTGCCTAAAATCAACGGTAGAGGGTGCAGCACAAGCTTCGGACTTCATAAGCAATTGCATACTTTTAGGACGCTCAAGATAATTTTCTGTAGTGAAACAAAGCTGAGTATACTTCTGGCAGTCTGTTAAAAATCTCAAATGTTTCCACTTAGCACCTAAGAATGACATCCAACAGAATAAGAAGGCTGATTGCGGTACGCCTACTGGAGCTTTAATTCAACAAGAGAAGGAAACGATAGTGATTTGTCACCGAACATATCACTATGCGATATTTGCAGCTATAAAGCAGATGGGCCAAGGTTTGACTCACTAGCTACTAAAGATGACATACAAACCGTAAACAGTGTAGCTTCTAAGTTTGAAGACGTGAAAGAGGAAAACGAAACTCTAAAGCTGATACTGCAATTAAAAAATATAGAAAATGAACGAAGAAGCAGCAGGCTGGTTCAGACAGCCAGTCCGTAAACCTAATAGTTGGGGTATTCAGAAAGCAGAAGTAACAAAGAAGAGGGGAGTAGAGCGGCTTCTGCATATAAAATGAGCATCCCAATGCAGCAGTCCGCGAAACCCGTATTCTCTACCACAAAAACAACAAAGAGGAATTGGCAACCAAAACATCAAGCAATACGACTTAGGTGTTAAAAAATGGAAGAAAGCTAGTGGGGACGTCTATATATGTAGACAAAGACCTTAGCCAGCAACAGCAGCAACTGAACAAAAAATAATACTTGTAAATGTGGGCTATACAGCTCCTCAAACAGGGCCAAACAAGCTTCTCACAATCTCTTGGCGAGTGTGCTTTTAAATTTTTCGCACAAGAAAGGGACCTACAGTTTAACGCCGGATCCGAACGGCAAAGTTTGAGAATTTACTTTTTTCATGGCTAGTTACTTCACAGCTGGCGCCAATAGCTGGTGAAGGTGACCGTATTTGTAAAAAAGCTATTTTCTAAAGAATGAAAAAAACTTTTATTACGTGTTCAGAAGCGGGATCGAACCCATTGACCTCCCGCCCAGCAATCAAAACACACTAACCACTGGGCCACATACAGCAACTGGTACTTATGCAGCTAAAAAAGGAGCTAATAGCAATTAATAGCAATCATAAGGTCTTCGTCAAAAACGACGCTATAATATATGCGCGGAAGGGATGACGTATAACAGCACCACTCAAAAATGCCACATCAAACACTGACCAAAATATCGCCACAATCTCACTGATGCATGGCCATCACAAACTGTGCATTGTTTGCGGTATCTAAACTGTAATAACTGGAACCACGATTATGAGAACCTGTATAATTGGTTGTTTGCGCACGAGGGCGAAATGTGCTAATAATCGGAGACCTAAACGCAAGAATTGGTGAGCTGCAAACTAACACAGAAAGTAACCTCCTTACGTCGAAAGCACTCAATGATATCCGTAATGCCCGTGACAAAACAATAGATACAAATGGCAGAAAACTCATCGAACTATGTGAGTCAAGCAACCTTACGATAGTGAAACGGAAGAACGCTAGGGGATATGATGGCAATTTTAGACATTTATGCGTGGAGCATCATACTCCACTGATGATTTAAGTGCGTTCGGGGAGTCTGGCACGAAATGCTGGGAGATGCCAGAGTTTAGGAAGAAATCCACTCCGATCATATGCCAGTGTGCAAAATCGAGCGACCAATATGAGATATGTATAGATGACCAACTACTACCAAAATTAAGGTGGAATGAGTCTAAAGCACACATTTGTAGGAAGAGAGCTCAACATATGCCTGAGACTTCGTGAAGAACACGAAGAACCGTCCATTGCGCAAATTACCAAAGATATGCAAAAGGCAGCACGTAATACAACGCCCCCACCGTCAGACGTATAAGCAACCATGGTTTGATATCAATGCGAGAGCGCTAGAATATCCGCGTTTGTCACCTTAAACAAATCAGAACCACAGGAGGGGAAACTGCGCGACTGGATACCGAAAAGCAAATGCCACATTTAAATCCGTGTGCAACACAAAAAGGCCCAGTACTAAAAGCGATTGAGGTAGAAATAGCATAAGAGATAGCAAAAGTTTCTGGGCAACAGCCAAAAGTTAAACGCCCAAATGTGCAAAAAGTCGCAGCATCAAAATGGACGCTGAGGGTGCTATACACCCAGTCTACTCCACGATCATCCTTGCATCTCAAGTCCGGTATGCCCTACCCGTACGTGTTCAATCAAGAGCTTGATGCGGCCATAACATTTATAGAAATGCAAGAAGCGATCCGACGAATTAAGACCAAACAAAGCGCCTGGTATCGATAGAGTTCCCGGTGAATTTCTAAGAATGCGACTGATGATCTTCCTACAGAGCTCTTGCAAGCTTAGTAACCAATTTTCGAAGAAGGCGCGGCACCAGAAAGCTTTTAGGAAGGAACCTTATATATCCAATATGTATAAAGGTGACGGCAATCTATATGAGGAATTTCATTTTTAAACAGCGCCTGAAAATATTTACGTCGATACTGCTAGAAAGGATAACGTCATGGGTTAATCGCAACAGTATCTGAGCAATTTCAGGCGGATTCCGCAAGGGTACTCAACAGTAGACAGCATATTTGTTCTGCATCATTAGCAACGGAGTACTTCGAAAAGAAAGGACAAATGTGTCTATTTTTGATCGACTTTAAAGCGGCTTTGGATACAATCATAGAAGGGCTCTACTGCTGAAGCTACTAATTGCGGAATTTCGACGAAAATCCTGGAAATTATTCGCCATCCATACAGCGAGAATCGCACTGCCGTGTGGTCTGAAAATCAGTTTCGAGTGGTTTGAGACCAATACGGGCCAAAACAAGGCTGCCTCCTCAGCCCACTGCTTTTCTCGCTGTTTGTGGATGATATCACAGAAATTCTGCCTGGAGGTGTGAAAATCGGAGCACACATTGTCAAAGTACTCATGTACGCAGATGACATGGTTCTTCTGGCGGACGCTCCACAGAAGCTGCAAGAAATGATCAACCGCACTCATGAATATTGTGTCACATGGAATTTGAAATCAATCTCGACAAATCAAAAATAATGTGCGTGAAAGATGCAAGAGGACGACTGTCACGAAATGAGAAGTGGAAGCAGAAATTGAAGTGGTCAAGGAGTACAGATATCTGGGAGTGCTATTGACTCCATCAATGAATTTCACCAAACATGTGCGACAAAAACTCAAAGATGCCAGACTAGCTATCAACAGCACATGAAGTTCCTTCATAGCAAAAAAGAATGTAAAAAGCAGCGCAAAGTTTAAAGTCTTTGAAGCAACATCGCGATCCATAATGTGCTACGCCGCCCAAGTATGGGGACACACCCAATAGTAAAGATGTGGAAAAATTCTGATGGGATTTATAAAGCGACTGTTTAGACTTCCAATGAATACGCCAAACCATGCCATCATTATCGAAACTGGACTATCTCCAGTTTATGCCGACAAAAAATTCTTCAGCGATGATATAGGCATAAACGGAATTGCGGCAATTTTCAAGGCAAGAGTAGAGCTCTTGAGTTTAGAATACTCCCCCCACAGAATCGATCGCTCAGAAGAGTGTTCATTATGCAAAATGAGAGAAAGAGAAGATACGCTGCACTTCACAGCCAGATCTGCCCAATCTTAAGGGAGATACGTCGAATTTTTTGGAGAAGGGACAGTCTGAGCAGGAGAGGAAATGCCTGCAAGTTTTAAATGGAAAGCTAGCCAAAGCTCATTGGCTACATCTTTGAAGCACAACGCTATAGGCAATGTAAAGGATGATTTATTTAGTATATGCAAACGCATATTGAAGCTTTTTGACGAACGATCTGGTATCTGCGGGAAGACCCGGGAAGCCAGGTGTAGTATTAAAGACGCGTTAAGTTTACGGCTGACAGCAGTAAGCCAAGCCGGTGTAAACCACCAATTATCTCATTTTTGATTTTTTTTTTTTTTTTTTTGCTTCACTTCTTATACTTATTAGCAGATCATGTTAAAGATTAAGTAACAATTTATAAATAAATGATAATTCTACTACTACTACTATAAC
>JAEIGQ010000507.1:0-28206 GCA_018904275.1 Lordiphosa clarofinis | reverse complement strand
GGGGGGCTAAGGGCACTCAAAATCACTCAAGATTGTTCGGATCTTATTGTGCCTTTCAGAACAGATACATCATCTCATACAAAAAGTCGATATGCTCTGAAGGTAATAAGTTTCACAAGGTAAAAATAAAGAACTTGTTTTTTGGTCACTTTTTTGAACAATTTTTTTCTTACCTCTAGAGTGCAACTGCATTATCATTCACTCTCTGTACCATTGGCACAGAGTATAAAAAGTTTTTGGCCAATATATGTATTTGCCTTGAGAGAAACCGAAATATGTTTCGGTCTTAATCTCTAGTTTAAAGGTAAAGCTAGATAGCGCCGCAGGCAATTTTTTTTTGAAGTCGCGAGTTTAGAAGGATTTTTAAGTAAGTATCCACAAACTGCTCGAACAATAAACATTAAACAACTTCGCAGGATGTGTAGAGCATATTTTAAAATTTTACCTTCAAGTAAAACATATTTTAAATCAAAAAACGTCGTACACGTCACTAAAGCTAAGGTCACACAGGCAAATTATTTGCCCAAATTTTTATGAAAATTTGACTTAATAGACCAACTTAGGAAATTTTCCGGCTATTTTTGATAAAATTGGTTACGTATGGAACCATAGTTTTAGTTTAAGGTTATGCAAAATCTGTATTCATGGCTATTTCGGACATTTTTAAAGAAAATTTGGGCAAATTATTTGCCTGTGGGACCTTAGCTTAAGACTATATTTGTACATACATTATTTTGGTTAGTTTTATAAATTTGGAAATGCTATTGCATTTAAGCTACGTGGTTAAGTTTTAACGTTTTCTGATTTTTTTTACAATTGCCGAATAAAATTCACATATTCTTAGTTCAAACCTGCAAATTTAAAATCTTCATTAAAAACTGTTGTATAATAATTCTTTATAGTTCGCGGCCGATCGATGACATTTTTTACAAAATTGTTGTTTAGAACGGTGGTATACTAAATATTTACTAATTTCTTTTTAGATGCTTCATTCTTAGAATTGTATTTTGCATAAAAATATTTAACATGGGGGGTAAAAAAGCGTCGTATACTCGTGCGTAAGCTGTTGGGTTTTTGACGACCATATAGTCGAGGAATTTTCAACTCAAGTGACATTTCGTCTGCAATTTTGTTCATTTTTTTTAAAGTTACATCAAAAGATGATTAATTATTTCTTGTTTCAAGAAACAATTCAATCACATGGGCGACGTGAGCACAGGAGTCCTACTGAGTGTCAAAATTGCAGCATTGACGGCAGTAAAAACATGCAAACAGATACGAAAGTCCGTTTTTCCAATCGCACTCATGAGATTTGCCGCTTCTGATGATGTCTCGCTGTCTCTATCATTCTTAAGCTTTTCTAATTCTCCAATAATGTATAAAAGCAACTCGGCGAATGTGTACACGCATTCATGTTTTTCGTGCATACAATAACCATTCTCATCAAGCGACAACTGTTCGCTCAGTGACGCAAGGTGAAGAGAAGATAGGAATCGATTCAAATAAATCTTCCTCTAAACTGTTGCCACGTAAAGAACAGTGGTTATTCAAATTATTAAATATTCCACAAAATTTTCAACGATCGGTCGTAATATTTCAACCCATATTCCAACGGTGTGTGTTTGTAGATACTTTTCTCTGCTGATTAAGGTTGTCGAAATATCGATTCCTTTGGATATTAGTAATATTAAAAATACTAGTAATATCCAAGAGAATGTAAAATTGGCTATACAGCTTCAAAGGGGCCAACCCAAGCTTCTCTCAATTTCTTGGCGTATGTGCCGCCGAGTCCGAACGGCAAAGTTTGAGAATTTGCTATTTCATGGCTAGTTACCGGATGTATAAAAGATTTTCTCTAAAGAAAGTAAAAACTTTTATTATTAGATCTTCCTGCGAACACACCTAACTATTCAAGAGAATGCCTTCAGAAAAACTCCCTTTTTGTGGCCGAACTAACAAAAATACACACCAAAAATATATTCTACAAGTATTACACTGTGACACATTTTTGAACTCAAAAAAGTTGATACGGTCGAGACCAAAAAATTCTAAAAGGGTGTGATAGTAGTATAAAAACTCTGCATGGGTTTGGTCTGATTAGCTGCCGTTTTCTTTTTATTGACCTTTGAACTTTTCAGCTTCAGTGTAGTATTAATGATTCCATATCTCGTAAGCTATATTGAATTTTGCTTTTATGTCTTTAGCAAAGTTGTTGCTTTTGGCTTGGCCTTCAAAACATTTCTTAGTAGCAAATCAAAAAAATTACGTCTTGGTACTTAAAATTACAAAATATGTCCAAAAAAAATCATTTTTTCACAACTTTTTTCAAATGTTAAACTTTTTCCCGAAATCCGTTACAAATTTGGACAAGTAATGTTGGTAAAAGTTGTTGCTTAGACCAAAATAAACAAACCGTTAGTACGAACACACTTCATTTAAGTACTCTTTGATATAGTAAAAAGACCAAATGCATAAAAAACTGTCAAAAAAATTCGAAAAAAACGAATTTTATCGGTAAAAAAGTAAATAAATTAAATTTCTTTAGCTACATTTTTTAAGTTATATTTTTAGACAATTTTATTGATTTAATACAAAGCAATAGAAATTTTTGATAGTGTCAGCCAATTTCTACCAAAAACTGTACTTTTCCGAGTTTTGGTTTAAATTATTCATCTTTTAGGGTCTTTAACTATATGAAAAACCATTCGAATGAAGTTGGTATGTTCCAACCGAATGTTTACGTTAGTGTATGCTTCTTTTTCGTCCTTCATTGCTTGGTCAAATTCGTTATAGTTTTCAAGAAAAAGTTGAAAAACAGTACAAAATGAGGGGAAAACATGATGAATTTACGACATTTTTGAAATTTTGAGTTTAAAAATGTGACTATTTTGACTTGTTACCCAGAAATGTTTTGTAAACCAAGTCAAGAGCAACAACTTCTTTTCAGACGTCAAAGCGAAATTCCAAATAGTTTACGAAATAGGGAGTTACAAGTCTCAATCATATGCTTAAAACTTCAAAGTGCTATAAAAAGGAATCGGCAGCTAATCAGACCTAACCCAGGGAAGGTTTTTGTACTACTATCATACCCTTTCAGAATTTTTTGGTCTCGACCGTATCAACTTTTTAGTGTTGCACAGTGTTATATATCGATAATTCGAAATCTCTACTTCTCATGCCTTTTTAAAACAATCTAAGTATTTGCATCTTTTTCTGAAATTCTTAATTTCTTATTTTGCTCTTTGCATATTTTGGGTGAATTAAGATATTTGGGCTCCTAAGACGCGGCCAAAATACTTCTAGTGGACATATCGTTATGAAATTAATACCAAAAATGCTACAACAATTTTAAAAAAAAAAAAATTTTATATAAAAAAATAAAAATATAATAAAAAGGATTGGTGGTTTATAATGGGCACTTGTTAATTTTATAAACAATTTCAAAAATCGTAAAAATCGAAAAATGGAAAAAAGGGTTTTTAAAAACGTGATATCTCAGGTTTGGTTCATCGGACAGGTCTCAAGTTGATATCGATGGAAAGAATTCTTCACTGTATCTACTCAAATTATAATTTTATAGATTTTTAAATTATTTAATAATATTAGGCAATTGTTGCTAAAAATTACATATAATTTTTTCAGTGTTAACCACTGTTATAGCTTCTGAGGATGTACAGTCAAATGTTCTAAACCTAACTTAAAATTTGGTGTTTTCAGATGGGAGAGGTTTGAGTTTAAAAGTTATGAATTTTTTAAGTTATAAACAAATTAAAAGATGCTCTTGAAAAAAAGCTTCGCCGATGCAGTCATTTCAAAGCTTTTTGATTGAAACTTGGCACGTCGTGCTTTATATTTATCAAACTTTTCAAAAATGTTAACATCAGGCGATCGGATGAGTATATCATATGCGCTGCCATACGAATGCTATGATTAATTGAATTTTTGTTGTGAATTAGGCTGGCCAGAGCTTGCAAAGTAATTTTTAACACTACTCAAATTCAGCATTTGTATGGCAGCTATACGATATACTCATCCGATCCGCCTGACAAAAAATTATAAAGCACGATTGCTAAGTTTCAATCACATGACTCTTAAAACTGACTACGTGAGAGAGAATTTTTATTTATGGGCATCTTAATTTTTTATTTAATACAAAATTCATAAATATAAAAGTCACCATCTTTTTGAAAACACCAAAATTTAAGTTATATTTAGGACAATGAACTGTTTATCCTTCGAAGCTATATCATATAGTAAACTCTGAAAAAAATTATAAATAATTTTTAGCAACATTTTACTTAATATTATTAAATAATTTAAAAAATCTATAAAATTATAATTTGAGTATATACAGTAAAAATCTTTCCATCGATATCAACTTGAGACCTATCCGATAAACACTGAGATATCACGTTTTAAAAAACCCTTTTTTACATTTTTTTCGTTTTTGACGATTTTTGAAATTGTTTATAAAATTAACAAAAAATTGTTGTGCAAAAACCAAATTACGTTTTGCTATGTCGAGATCTAATTTCGGTTTTTTTTATTGAAATGAAAAATAAAAATTTTTTAGCTGTTCGGTTTATAAAAGAATGACCCATATGATAAAAAAATTGGTCATATAGGACGTCTATATCATACAGCTGCCATAGGAACAATCGGTTAAAAATCAGCATTTAGTATGAAAAACTTTTTTGTTTTTTTAAGGTATCTTAACCAATCTTTCAGATTATATGTTTGGAGCAGGTTTATAAATCCTTACCAAATTTGGTTAAAATCAGAGAAACAAAAGATGGTGCAACTTTTAAAAAAATTGTTCTTTTCCAAGGCCTATATTTAATATTTGACCTGTAAATGAGAACGCTGGTGAAATCTTAGTCTCCAAAAGTAAAAACAATCACGAATTCATATAAAAAGTATTTTATTCATCTTGTGCATGGCAGTTTTCTTTGACCAGTTATGAAAGGGTCTGAACTTAAGAGCAATCTATTAAATAAATCCCTATTTGTGTCAACTCGTGACATTTTCCTAGTATGATACAATCTAAATTTTTTTATGTCTTTATTTTTGGATTCGGCAGCTTCTTCAGATAACTCTCCTATCCTCCACTTCTTGGTTGGTCGACATGTAATCCCATTTGGATGCGAAAGTCTGCTTGAATTTGCGTTTTCCTATCCTTAATGGCTTTTTTATCTTCTGGGGTACAAATACGCCAAGTTTTCAAATGCAATCTATATGCCAAATGCAAGAAATATTCAAAAAATCGAATATATGAGTGCAACGAGACAATCAAACTAATAATGTTCTTCGTGAACTATTTTGCTTAAGCATTTTTCAAGTCATTCATTTCGCTCGGCTTTGCGTCACATATGTAGCATTTACAAGTTGGTGTTTCACTTAAAGCACTACAGACTTTTCCGTCAACCATTGTCAACTGCAAAACGATGTGTAATTGTAATATTTTTGGTTAGTGCTTTACATGTATATGGCTCCAGCGCAGATGTTTTGTTCCTAAAGTATTTGGCTTCATCTAAAGTCAATTGTGTTGTTCTTTTTGGAATTGGAATCGTATTGGTCTGCAGTAACGTGTGGATGACGATCGCGGATTTTTCCAAATTACTTGTGTTTCTGGGGATGGCTTTCCTGAGTAATTAGTTGCTTCTGTTTATATTCCGAATGACTAGAACTGCCGTCAAATCCCCACTTGCCAATTAAAATCAAGTCAACCACGCTATCATCATCAATGCTCTCAAGGACATCAGCTTGAAGTTCTATAATTCGTAACGCCGTATGATCCAACAAGCTTTGCAGCTCAACTTCGGCTTCGGACTCGCTGACACTGATATTTTCGGGATAAGTTAAAGCCTTGGCCGCCAGAAGTTTTTCGTGGCTTAGTAGTAAATCAAAGGAAGTCTTACTATTAACAAATCTACGAAAAAGCAAATATTGATGTTTACTCATATTTGTATCAAGAAAGAGTGACAAGACTTCATCCACATTAAATTCGGTAAACGTTGGTTGAGATGAGTTGCATGAGCGTAATACAGCAGCCAAAGATTCGTCACCTTGTGATAGCTCAGCAATTGTTCGTCGTTTTGTCCGCTTAGAAGCTTCTATAAAATCTATTTTCGGTCGTCCACGGTCAGAACTTTTGGATGTGGATGGGGCACAGCTTAACTGAATTGTTTCCTTTCCTTCAGCCAATCAGATTGACTTTGGAGAATTAAAGCTTTCGTACGATTGTATATTACCCAAAACGTAACAATCCTTTTACATATATATCCAATTCGCTTTGCTAGTTCACTCATGTCAGCAATACAGCCGTTTTTTATGATGTTCGCTTCTAGGCCTTCAATCAAATTTTTTTTGTCTTTCTGCGGCGCTTCCCTTTTCGCCGCACCATAAATTAAAAATATAAGATCGTGCAAACACACACTTATAAGAAGAACCTATTGAAATTTAGTGCAAGGGAATATCAAACAAAATAAAACTATTAGTAAATGAACAAACAGTTTTGGAAAGGTAAACACAAGCATGACACACGAAGACAGAGCAACAGCATAACAAGTAAATAAACGGCAAAACTGACCCTGAAAAAGTTAAGATGGTGTTAGTATTTTTACGATATTAGGCACATTGGCAAATTCTGGCAGAAACTTTTTACACATACACATTTCTAGAAAAATCTGGTTTGCCATGAAGAAGCTTGGACATTTTAGAGGCGATTTGTTTACTTTTCGTTCATTTTTGCCGTTATCAGTTTTTTTGTTTTTGGCCTATGGGAGCAACCACTGTGCGGCGGCTCACGGAGGTAGTGATGGGGGTTCATGGGGGTCAGTGGGTAGTTGCCCCCCTACATCATAGCTTTATGTTTTTGTTTTATGTTTTGTGTTTTCCTTTTTTGATTTTTTAGTTTTTAATTTATTTATTTTCTAGGCACAACTCAGTGCGAATTATCTCGATTACATGTTTTTGAGATTTGGTGTCTAGAAAGCGGTTTACGTCCCCACAAAGTGCAGAATATCGGAGCCTTGGTGAAAGACCTTAAACATGAGGGCTACAAACAAAAGATTACCAAAGATCGAGACTTTTGAATAATCATTATAATTGGCTTGTTTTTAAAGAAACCATTTCCTTAAAATAAGAAGGGCATCTAAGAGTGTACAATTCGAGTTATTTATATACCAAGTTTCAGACCCCCAACTCTATTAGAAGTATTTTTGGCCGCACTCTCCAAATAAGCGCAACCACTGCACATTGGGCGGAATGGCTGTTTTTTGGCAAAAACCTAATTTTTTTTTTAATTTTTATGGTTATAATAATTTTTTTCATTGAGCATTTGTCCCTCCTCATCGAAAATATTTAACTTAAATTTTATTACACAACCGTTGTTTAACACCAGATTTTCAAAGTTAGCTGACTTTGCCACGCTGTATCTGCAAGCGGTCTGATTACAAAATTTGTAAACATTTGACAGTCTCCCATTTTTAAACAGTTTGACGGATTGAAATAATTTAAAATGGAAAATAAACGTCAAGGTGTGTAGAAAAGAGTTGTATATGTGTTAAATTATATAAGCTTTTTGTTTCGTTATGTTTTCTATGTTATACATAAATCATAATTTTTACGAATCTAACCTCAATATAGTTGTGTTTCGTGGAGCATATCTAGCAAGATACAGCAGGATTCAAAAAAGTGCATATGTGGTAGTATGCGTTATTATGTATATATTTATGTAGAGTTTAAGACATAAGCGGATTTTTGCGGTTTTTCGATATATATTTCAATAAGTGTGAGCGTGGTTTCTATTCGTCGTGCGATTTGCTGGAAGTTTGCTTGGAAATGCGTTGCAACATCAACGCCACTTTCGACTGATGAAAATGCTTTAATGGACATTAAAATGAAAGTAATGATTTTTTTTGTCAAAGTCAAGAGACTTGTGAATAAAGGCCAAAGAAATGTTCGACGGGTTAAGGATCAAAATGTTTGCTGGCTTCCATTAGATATAACATTTTGTTCAAAAAAGGCTAGTTGTGGCAATAAAGGTGGGAAACCACCTCTATCATATTAAAAAGGAAGTTCTCGTCAAAAAAGAAAATTAGTTTCCAAACTGATCTCCTTATTCGTGCAGCGTCTAAGTCTGCTAAGAAGACAAACGATAATACAATACCATTATAAAACGAGAGCGTAAGTTAAATTCGGCTCTAATTTGATGTCGATATCTTAATAAATGTGAAAGTTATTCAACATTTTTATTGTGGGGGCGGGAGTGGGCGTGGCAAAAATTTTAAACAAACATTTTTTATTGTGGGGGCGGGAGTGGGCGTGGCAAAAATTTGAAACAAACTTGATATGTATGGTGGCTCTGGCTCTTCTAGTCTCTGATATCTAGGTGACGGACGGACAAGTCTATATCGACTCGGCTGTTGATGCTGATCAAGAATATATATACTTTATATGGTCGGAAATGATTCCTTCTGCATTTGCTCGACTTTAGTATACCGTGTTTCTTTACGAGTAACGGGTATAATGAATAAAAACATAAAAGTGATGCAATTTGTACATTAATAGTTTTGTAATATTGATGCATATTTTAATGAAAATAACTTCTGTTTTTGACAATAGATTTCCAATTATTCATTCTCTTTAGAAAATAATTTATAATATATTAACTTTAAAGAAAAACTTATAAAAATAAAATTATGTTTCGATTTGTCATGAATTTTCATATTTAATGCAGTTCTATTATGTGGGCGGCGGGCACGGTATCTCGCAGTGCTAAACAAAAAAAAATCAAAATTAACAAATAATATGAGCAGCAAATTCCCAAAGTTTAAAGTTTCTAGCTTCAAAATTGGAGTTGTTGCCAAAAAATCGGTCTTTCCGCCCACTGTGCACTGTGCTATGGCAGCTATAACCTATAGTATCCAGATTTTAACTTAATTTTTACAGGTTATATACAAAAATTTCCAAAGTTTTGTTGCAATATAATGAAAAACAAAAGTTTTTCAAATAAAAACTGAATATCAGACCGATTGTTCATATGGCAGCTATATGATATAGTTGTCCGATCTGTCTGATTTTTACATATTATTTTAGGATAAATTTAAAAAAAAATTTGCGCCAAGTTTCAAGTGCCTACCTCAACTAGAAGTATTTTTGGCCGCTCTCCCCATACAAGCCGGACCACTGTGGATTGTCGGGATCAAAAATTTTACTCTTGGATCAAGAATATCGCTCCTGGATTAAGAACTTTCACTCTTACCCTACTTTAGAGAACGAATGCTCTTGATTCAAGAGTAAAATTCTCTATTTTTTCTCTGAGTGCATGTCCAACAGACTATCTTAAAAGCAGGGACCGTAGCGGCTATAACTTTTAAAATAAAAATTATGAAACCAAAGTTATTTGTTAATTTTTATCATAAAGTTAAAAATTGCGACGCCCCAGCGGCGCGCAAACTTAGATATAATTATAATTACCTTAATCAAAGACCTTAATCACCTACTTATAAAGTTCCTGCGCATGAAGCGCCCAAATTAATAAATAATTTTCAGCCTGCGCATGAAGCGCCACCACACCACCTAGGTTTAATAAAATAAATTCAAACCACGCGCACTTTCAAAACACACAGAGCGCGCTACCAATCGATAGGCAGCCAGCTGATCACACCCAACAGCGTTATCGATATCGCGCGCTCTGCCACGATCAGCGACGCCCGCTGACTGCACCAGCGGCCTATAAAAGGCACGCATCAGCGTGCAGACAGGGAGTCAGTGCCCGGCACCCGCCGGATGAACATCTTGGTAAGCTTATCTTCTCTTCATCTCGTTTCAGATGCAGTAATCCCCAGTCAAAGGGACCAACAGTGCGATTTCCAATCGGCTTTGGTCGGCTCCGGGTGTGCGATTTTCAATCGGCATCTGTGCTTGGACGGGATTCCCGGTCAAACAGCACCGTCGCCAACCCGTTCCAACTCCCATCGTGCGATTTTCAATCGGCGGCTGGGTGAGCCACAGGGAGTGCGATTCTCAATCCACCCCTGACCTTAAATGTGACTGGACGCACTGCATCCAGTGGGGCACAGCCACGGCGCACGCGGTGAGGTACGTTCCAACAATACAGAGCTTGGAGCGACCCCCGGGCCCAGAATTGGTTTTCCCCAGCAACGTTTACAGTGTACCAGATCGGCCCCTGGCCCGATCCGTCCAGTCCGACGCACTGCATCTGGTGGCCCCCAGCCACATTACACGCGGACAGACGCCCCTAACAGAGCACCGCTAGGTTCCACCAGCGGTCACTGGGTGGCCACCACAGGAACAGAAGAGCACGAACCGCATCGGCCCAAGCCTCGGTTCCCCAAGGTGGACGCACTGCATCCGCCAGAGAAATTACACTACCGAAGAACAAACGCTAGATATTAGAACCCTCTACGAAAGGAGTATCAATCAAATACACACACACACGCACCCAAACCACTCGATCTGTATTTATTATTGGGGCGGGTAAACGATTTCAGCAAATATAGGAACCAAGTGTCCCAGACACAAATAATATCTGTGACAACCCTGGCAACGGCGAGTTACATCCGTGCCACGAAAAGAGGTCATCACAAAATAAATTTTTTTTTTCGATCAAAATAAAAAAACAAGAAGGCCAAGCTAACTTCGTCTATGCCGAAGTTTTTATACCCTTGCAAATGTTTTAATACATCAGAGTTTAAGAACGCCAGCATTAAAATGATCAATTTTTCTAAATAAAACCCACTTTTCGACCGATAGTTCCTATGGCAGCTGTAACATATAATATCATCCGATTTTGACCCAAACTTTCAAATCTGTGTAAAAGCGTATGCATTAAGCGATTTCGACCGATAGTTCCTATGGCAGCTATAAGATAAGATTTTGACCACAACTTCCAAATCTTTGTATGAGCGTATGATATTAATAATCGCTGAGGTGGGGGACGTTAACATTAAAAACAATAAAGTTTTTCTGACAAAGACCCTCTTTTCGAGCGATAGTTATTATGGCAGCTATAAGATATCGTCATTCGATCCGGTCGGTTCCGACGTTTTACCAGGGTGCAGTAAAGAGAACACTCTGTGCAAAGTTTTAGCTCGATAGCTTTAAAATTGAGAGACTAGAAACATAGAAACATAGAAATGAATATTTCTATGCCTTGCAAACTTCATGGCAAAATTATAATACGGTATTATTAATACCCTTTGCACGGGTATATTTATGAAATAATAACACTGTTCAACAGTGAAAAGTATCCAGAGCATCGTTAACTAATTCCAACGTGCCTACTCATGCTGATTACGAGATGGTATGTCAAAGCCATATCTTAGTTTCCGTTTCCAAGATATTCGCGAAAAACTAAATTTCTTACTTTTTGCCGTTCTAGAATTTTTGTAGGCCACACTAAGCAATAATTGCTAGTTTTTTGAAGCTTTTAGGATAGTACACACATCAATGCAACTGAGAAAAATCAAACACGCCATATAACTATTGCCAATGGTGTCTAAATTGGCCATCAAAGTCAAATTTTACTTGATTTATATCAATTTTGTCAAACTAAACCATTTGCTACAAGCCATTCTATTTGTCGGACATTTATTGGCTCCATACCATTATATAGTTCAACATATGCACTAATTATTGTAATTTTTGGGAAATTTTGTCATGACCGAGCAAAGTTACAGCCTTTTATATTCGAAAATCAAGATTTAAATTTATGGGAGGCAAACTAGATTCCCACCCTAAATGTTTATAGAGTTTTAAAAGGCAACTTGATATAGCATTGGCTTAACTAAATATTTAATGTAATGCAAAATAACAACATTCATGGAATGCTACGTTAACATTTGCGGATAGAAGCACTATGGCAGAATCATAAAAAGGCTACTTTGATACTACTAAAGGAACCTTATGCTTTTGTAATTTTCATTCAATGTTTAAAGTTTTACAAGTTGCCAGATTGAGTTTCTTGAATTCAGAAAATGAGCTCATGAACGAACAAGCTGATTTGAATGATCTTGTAAGGGACTTAGACTTACCAAAGAGCTTAGCTAAACTTTTAGGAACTTCAGCAATGGAATAGTTGAACGACTATTACATCTTTACGCAGTAGAAAAAATAATTTACGCAATATTTCGAAAGTGATGAGAGCTTAGGATATTGTAAGGATGTCAGTGGATATTTGGAGGCTAAATCATCACATAAAGAAAAGAAAAAAGAGCCTGGGACGACTTTCGCCTTGTCTTTCTTAGGAAACAAGAGGAGTGCCTACTATTCCGAACTAGCCCAAAATATGTTATCATCCTTTAAAATCCTGGGTTGTAACATGTCCTTGAAAATTCATTTTGTACATTCCTATTTTGATTTTTTTTTCGGGTGGTTTTGCGGGGCTTTTAGTGATGAGCATGGGGAGCGCTTTCATTAAGATCTTGCAATCATGGAACGACGATAAAGGGTAAGTGGAATGTTACAATGCTAGCGGATTATTGCGGGAATGTTTATCGAGAAAGTACGGAGGCAGAACACAAAAAGGGCAAGCAAAAAGAACCCGACGAATTCACTAGTAATAACAGAAGCTTTAGTATATATACTTATATCGGTATATCAATACTTAAAAAACACATTTATAAGTAATCCTTTATTTTTTTTTTTTTTTTTTTTTTTTTTTAAAGGGTGATTCATTGAGAGGTTTATTTTCAATATTTTTTTTCCAGATATCATGCGGAGCTGGTGACATTTTATTTATTTGATTTTACCATCCTAGTGTTACAAGTATAAAACTTAAAGTTTATAACACTAGTCACAACAGTAGTTGATGCAATGAATCATTCGGAATTGAAATTAATATTAAGTGAATAAGAACTATAAACTATAAATTATTATTAATTAAAATTAAAATTATATAAAAAGAAGAGAGAAAAAAATAATAAAAAAAAAAAAAATATTTAGAAAATTTTAAGTTGGGTTTTGTATGTAATCTTAACCTATTATTATTTTATTTTGGTGTTACATAGTTATATTATTCGTTTACTATAGTGTGTGTTGAGCTTAGTTCGGAAAATAGGTGCGCTACTAATTGATTTTAGTTCATTTGGCAAGTTATTCCACAGGCGAACAGCGTATACAAAAAGTGCTTTTCTGACGCTGATAGTTTATATTTTTGGCAAACAACATTGTTGGTCCTTTTGGATGCTGGGAGGTTCAATTTTTTTCGTACAAATAGGCTGGTTCCTTAGTGTTTATAATTTTCTGAAGTAATATTAATGCTCTTAAACTTGTAAAATCATTAAGGCTTAAATTGTATATTTTAAGGGAATGGTTAGAGATACTGTCAGTCCGTCTTTTTTATTAATATACCTAGCAATGTCATTAAATACTACCTTCAGTTTTTGTTTACTTTCGGCATCACTCTGCCCAAATAGCTCGACTCCATAGAATAGGGACGGTGTCAAGTATGTTTTAGCTATTAGAAGTCGGAGGTTTTCAGGTACAAAGTTTTGGGTCAAGTAAAGTTGTCGCAGAAGGTCGTAAGTCTTACCAACTGCCTTGTTAATATGGTCAGTCCACGGTAAGTTCTGGTTAAATATATTTCTAAATTATTTGCCTTTCGACATACACTATCTCATTATCATCAATATATAGTTTTTCCAGAGTCTTAATATCAATTGCTTTTTTATAGATTACGAGGCATTTTGACTTTAAGGGATTTAATCCGAGTCCATTTTTACTGGCCCATTCTGCAATTGATTTTAGTTCGGAGTTTGTAACATTTACACATTCATTTATTTTACATAACGGTCGACTAATATACAATTGGACATCGTCAGCATACATATGGACATCACACTTTGTCAAAGTACTTGGAAGATCATTCACATACACAGAAAACAATAATGGACCTAAAATTGAACCTTGAGGGACACCACGCGTAATTGATAAAAATGACGAAACACTGAAAGAGGATACGACAGCCTGACGTCTGTTGGTTAAGTATGATCTCATTAATTTTGATGCTGTTCTTGAGAAACAAAACATATTGCTCAATTTAGTACACAGTATATCATGATTGACTGTGTCGAATGCTTTGCTGTAATCAAGCAGCGTCAGATATGTTACCTGCCCATCGTCTAGTATATTTCGAATGTCTTCAGACACTTTCAGAAGAGCAGTGATACAGCTACGATTTTTCCTGAAGCCTGATTGATGTTTGTTTAAGAAATTGTGTGACGTCAGATAATTATTTATTTGGCTAGCTACGATAGTTTCAAAAACTTTTGAAAGGTATGGCAAGATGGAAATAGGCCTGTATTCATTTTTCTGTTTGGGAACTGAATAATTTTTGCTACTTTCCACACTTCAAAGAATGTGGAGGTTGTAAGGGCAGTGTTCATTACATGTGTAATATATCTAGGATTTTGGGCAGGATGATTTTTTAAAAACTTAGGGTTGATGTCGTCAAGTCCTGTCGCATTAGATTTTATTTTAAGTATAACATCAAGGACATCACATTGACTTACACACGCAAAACTAAAGCTCCTATCACAGTGACTATCAGGTACACAGTTCAAATACGGATTACACGTAACTTCTGGAACTTGACTATGAACAAACCGCTTATTTAATTCATTAACGTCAGTATCACATTTGTTTGATGATCGTTGTTTTCCAATACCCAACCCATTTATCTCCTTCCATGTCTGACTAGACGTAATTGCACTGTTAAATTTATTGCACAAATATTCGCTTTTAGCTTTATAGATCATTTTGTTGACATTCGTTCTTAATCTCTTAAAGCTTGCGTAAAGATAGTCAGTCTTGTACCTTTTTCATTTTTTTGTATGCTTGATCACGTGATACAATGGCTCGTTTAATTTCATCACAGAACCAGGGTTTCCCCTTGGCTTAATTATTTTACTTTTTAATGGTACAAACGTATTATATAGGTGGGTGATGTTAAGCTGAAGGTGCTCAACTTGCGCGTCCACAGTGGGTAGACTAAATAGATTGTCCCAGTCACATTTATGTTGTTCGATATTTAATAGGTTATAGTCAATGTTTTTGAAGTCTCTATAGCTAATGGAGTAGTCAGTATAGTCAAGAGAAATATTATAGGTCAGAAATATAAGGTCATGTTTCGAAAAGGCAGGTACAGATATTTGATTATATAACAGAACGTTATTTGGTTGGTTCACAAAGAAAACATCCAAGAGAGTATTGCAATTTCCAGAGTAGTGAGTCGGCGTACTAAAATTTACAAGATGCAAGTCAAGAGCTTCCATGCTACATTTCAAATGGTTTTCTTTTAGGACGTCACTATTTAAGTCTCCAGCAAGTATAATATTGTTATATTGCACAGACAGACTAGAAACAAGCGATATTAAATCAGAATATTCAACATTTCGATTTGGGCGATATATACAACCTATTAAAACTTTTGCCTCATTCTTGGTGCCACAAATCTCTAGAAAAATATATTCTATTGCATTTCCAACGTCCTGCTTGCAAATAAATTTAGTTTTGAGATTAGATTTTACAAATATTGCAACACCCCCGGCATGGCCCTGACGGTCAGAACGAAACATAGAATACCCGTCACATGAAACTAGAACGTCAAACATATCAGAGACAAACCAAGTTTCGGACACACATATTATATATACATCAGAACTAACAAATAAATGTCTAAATTCGTCTATCTTTTTTGTCAAACTTTGAGCATTAATATGACATACTTTTAAGAATTTCTGTTGTTTGCATAATATCCTAATCAGAGCATGACTATTCGCCTGTGTATTAATTAGATTATTTTGCATTTAGAGTAATAACTAAAACCTAAAATTAGATACGCACCTAACACATAAAAGAAATACAGTATTACACACACCAACATTTTAAAGCTACGTTTTGGCAAACAAAAAATTTTAAGAGAAATATACTTAAGGTTATCCGTGTACATAAAGAGAGCAACATAAGTATCATTCTGTGCGAAATGAATGATTTGCACTCGCTCCATCCAAATCAATTGCTGTCGCAGGGGCTGAGGGGGGATCTTCACGCTGCATGGCCAAAAGCTCCCCAAGCTTTTGGATACACACCGCTTCAGCTTTTTCATGCTGCTTGACGTTCACGACGGAGCTGCGTATAAAGACAGCATACAGGAGCTTTCGTTTTTTCATTCGCATCGCCTCTTTAAAAAAGCTCGTAGTTTGCCTTAGTCAGCTGCTCATTCACATAGAATGGCACAGGTGAATCAAAGCCAAGAAGCGTAAGCTCAGTTGTTGTTTTGCCTCGCGTCTATAAGCCCGATTTGCCTAAGCAGAAAAGATTTATCCCGCACGTGCTCCAGTTTGACAATTATCACTGGGTCCACCACAGTTCTCGATGGGTTCCTCGGCCTGATACGGAAAACGTCTTTGATGGCTGGAGCTGGCTCGATGCGGAGCGAGAGACAGAGGGTGTTGAAGGGAACACCATGTATGCGGAGGTCCGCAGCAATGCTTAAGTTGGCTTGCACAGCAAGCTTGGAGTCGAGCGTTGCCTCTAACCTCTGCACTTGCTCCTTCAGCGCGCTGACTTGGCCCGCTTCATTCTCCAGCTGTTGCACCCGTTGACCCAAACTTTGGATCTCCGCTTGCATGGCGTTCATCCGGTCGCTTATGCCATTCAAGATGCGTTCCTCAGCTGTTTGGATTTTGCTAGTGATAAGCTCTGCTTGTTCGGCTAACAGAGTCTTATCCACTCAAGGAGCTGAGGAGATGGAGCATCGGATGTGCGTCCACCAGCAGCACTTCCAGTATTTTCGCGTAGACGTTTGGTTGGAGGAGCCATATCGGGGACTTTACTTGTAAGTGGAGTTTGTGTCTGTGTTGTGTGCTTTCTATTTGTTGGTAATGTTTGTATTTTTGTCTTTGAGAGTTTTGGTTATTGCCTTAACCCTTCCACCGAGGTGATTATTGTTTGATTTGTGACAAAACTTTAAGTTCTTTTGCAATTGCACAAGTCTATGCACAGTTTTGTGAGTGTTTGTTTGTGTTGTATAAGTGTTGTATATATTTATTTAATTTTATTTAATTTATTGACTGTGAGCAAAAATTTTTCGCGCCTGTTTCGATAGACGATAGACGATTTTATAGAATTTTCCTTTGCTTTTCTTAACTTGTTCATTGGGTTGGTGCGGCGGGCTTGGTACCCACCCCTGTCAAAGGAACTTTTACGCTCGCAAACGATTGAGGGACCACGCTTTGAGGATATGGACCTAGAATGTTGACACCATCAACAGGGAATCTTCCGATATCTTGTTAGTGAATGTCCTCGAAGGATATTCTTTCTTTACTAATCAGAAGAATTACTCTTGTAAACTGATGTTTCTACGGTAACCGACTGGCGGGCATTAATTGCAGCGGTGGAGACCGTTAAGCTGTTGTTATTTTCATGCAGTGCCAAAGAGAAGGGAGAACTAGACTTTTCTTTTAAATACTAATCGCAAATGTTAACGTAGCATTCCATGAATGCTGTTATTTTGCATTACATTAAATATTTAGTTAAGCCAATGCTATATCAAGTTGCCTTTTAAAACTCCTAGAAACATTTAGGGTGGGAATCTAGTTTGCCTCCCTTAAATTTTAATCTTGAATTTCGAATATAAAAGGCTGTAACTTTGCCTGCGGTCATGACAAAATTTCCCAAAAATTACAATAATTAGTGCATATGTTGAACTATATAATGGTATGGAGCCAATAAATGTCCGACAAATAGAATGGCTTGTAGCAAATGGTTTAGTTTGACAAAATTATAAATCAAGTAAAATTTGACTTTGATGGCCAATTTAGACACCATTGGCAATAGTTATATGGCGTGTTTGATTTTTCTCAGTTGCATTGATGTGTGTACTATCCTAAAAGCTTCAAAAAATTAGCAATTATTGCTTAGTGTGGCCTACAAAAATTCTAGAACGGCAAAAAGTAAGAAATTTAGTTTTTCAGAATATCTTGGAAACGGAAACTAAGATATGGCTTTGACATACCATCTCGTAAATCAGCATGAGTACGCACGTTGGAATTAGTTAACGATGCTCTGGATACTCACAAAAGGTCACAATTTGTTGAACTGTGTAATTAAGGGTACTGTATACTCTTTAGAAAAAATTTTGTTTTTTTATTTTTTTATATGCTCAAAACGTTCTTTTAGGATCTTATAAACATCCTGCAAAACTTTCAAGCTGATCTGAAACTCAGTTTTAAAGATATAAACAAAAACAATTATTTTTTCCGACTCTTTTATATGAATATTTTTTTTATCGACACTCGTATTTTTAGAAATTCGTATTTTACCCTTTTTTGGTCAAAAACTTTATAAATATTTATAAAATGTTCAGTATTATGGAAAAAAATTTTTGAAAAAAATTATACTTGGAAATTTCTGGATATTTTATTTTTTACCATGTCTTGACGCACTTTGACTCAAATTTCTGGAGAACTGCTTAACCGATTTTGATAATCTTTTTTTTGGGGGAAAGTTAACACCCAAATGCACCAAATCCGATTTATTCATTTATTAAATATAATTTTTATTTCATCGAAAACAGATGTTGAATCTTCTAAATGCGATTATCTCGGAACCACCTTTCCCAAAAAGGTTGCAAAGATTTAAAGAGTACCTGTTGACCGATTTAAAATTCTTTTCCTAAATTGCTCCTAATACCCACCCATTCTGGTGTGAACTAGGATATTTTTGATCGTTCAACAAATAACGGAGCTAGGACTAATAGAGTGGTAAAAATTTTGACTTTGAAATCCCATAACTACGTCATTTATAGACCGATCCAAAATATACTAGTTCACACCAGAATTACATTATTTCTTAACAAAACCCTGCCTTAAGTTTTCAATTCAGATCATCCGTTCTCAAAAAATTTTTGCAACCATGGGCCTATGTTTTAAATTTAGTTTAACCGATAACACTAGTTTACAAAATAATAAAAATTTCGCGATCCCGAACATTTGGTAGCAATTCCTTGTGTTAGTCCTTCCGCTGAGTCCAAAATCCAATCCGCAATTTTTTTTATGGGGTCGTTTTTGAGAAATCGCGGAAAAGCTAGATTTTCGATTTGTAAAAAAAGTACCTTTAGAAAAATGCGTATATCTTTGGTACCGGTTCTTTCATTATGAACAGATAATGCTTACTTGGAAGGTAATTGAACGCCCTATCATTCGTTGATACACCACTTTTTAATATAAAATATAAAGGCTTTTATCGGCAACTTTGCATTAAATTTATCACTTTTTTAAAAAAGCTAGATTTTAACCGCGATTTTCATCACGAAAAAAATTGTGTAAAAATTATTTTATTGCTGGTCACTAAAGATTTATCTATTAAAAATACAACGCCACATAACTCATTAAAATCCGATCAAGAATAATGAAGTTATTGGCATTTTTAGTAAAAATGGAAGGTTTCAACTTTAACCAAATTGGCTTAGTTTGACTGTTTTATGTTCGTCACAGGAGGCATAGTTAAAATTCAAACAATTCTATTTAAGAGCTACTATGACCTAACAAATTTATTTTGTACCTGGTTAAGTTTTTAAGAGATTGAGTTAGGTTGAAAAATGAGTGCAAAACGTCAAATTGAATGCAAGAATGATCTTTGGGATGCTAACAATTTCAATAACAAGGCATATAGAAAATCGATTATATATTGGATATTCATCTAAAAATGTTTATAAGTTTTGATTGTGCATATTTTATAACACAGTTAGCACTCAAAACAGCCTGGGAACGGGACCAATAAATTGTGAAACAAGAGGCCTCAGATAGCAACACCACATACCCAGTTTTTATACCCTTGGAGAGGGTATATTGAAATTGTCCGGATGTTTGTAACGCATAGAAGAAAGCATCTCCGACCACATAAAGTATATATATTCTTGATCAGCATGACGAGCTGAGTTGATATAGCCATGTCCGTCTGTCCGTCCGTCCGTCCGTCTGTCCGTCCGTCCGTCCGTCTGTCCGTCTGTTTCTATGCTATCTCCTCCGTCAGTTTTAAAGCTATCTTAACCAAACTTTGCACGAAGTCTTTTGGTATAAATACGCTGTACATTTGTCGGAACCGGCCGGATCGGATGACTATAGCATATAGCTGCCATAGGAACGATCGGTTGAAAAACTAGTTTAAGTGAGAAAAACTTTTTTGTTTTTAGTGCTATCGCTCCCAACGCTCGTATTTAAAAGTTTTTAATGATTTTACATAATTTCACCAAGCCTTGTCAAAATCGGACAACTATATAGTATAGCTGCCATACAAAAGTTAGGTCTGAAAAAAAGTCTTTGTGAGAAAAACTTTTTGTTTTCAATGTTATCGCTCCCAACGCTCGTATTTATAAGTTTTCAATGATTTTACATAATTTCAACAAGATTTTTCGAAATCGGACCACTATATAGTATAGCTGCCATACAAACTGTCAGGCATATATCAATCTCAAGGGTATATAAACTTCGGTCGAGCCGAAGTTAGCTTGCCTCTATTTTTTTTTTATCACGTCGAGTTCGCGATTAATGGTGAAGGGATTCAACACATTTGTTATACCAAATTCCCGACTCCAATTGACAAGCGATTAGTACCCCGCCCTCAGAAGTCTAATTTAGAAAAAAGAATCTATGGAAAACCACTCGATAGAATTTTTTGATTTTACGATAGGATGAAAAATTGCATTATTAAAAGAATTTTATCATAAAAAACAAAAAAAATTTTTCTTCGGGCGGTGGTAAAGCTCATATAATTTACACAAATGTTATTGAAATTGTTAGCGGAGTCGAAAATAAGTAATACCCGCAAGCATACCAAGATCATTTTGCATTCAATTTGACGTCTTGCACTCATTTTTCAACCTAAGTCAATCACAAAAAAACTTAACCAGGTATAAAATAAATTTGTTAGGTCATAGTAGCTCTTAAATAGAATTGTTTGAATTTTAACTATGCCTCCTGTGACGAACATAAAACAGTCAAACTAAGTCAATTTGGTTGAAGTTGAAATCTTCCATTTTTTACTAAAATGCCAATAACTTCATTATTCTTGATCGGATTTTAATGAGTTATGTGGCGTTGTATTTTTAATAGATAAATCTTTAGTGACCAGCAATAAAATAAATTTTACACAATTTTTTTCGTGATGAAAATCGCGGTTAAAATCTAGCTTTTTTTAAAAAAGTGATAAATTTAATGCAAAGTTGCCGATAAAAGCCTTTATAACGCTGAAGTCCAGCACCGGATTAAGAAGTGGTGTATCAACGAATGATAGGGCGTTCAATTACCTTCCAAGTAAGCATTACCTGTTCATAATGAAAGAACCGGTACCAAAGATATACGCATTTTTCTAAAGGTACTTTTTTTACAAATCGAAAATCTAGCTTTTCCGCGATTTCTCGAAAACGGCCCCATAAAAAATTTGCGGATTGGATTTTTAGACTCAGCAAATGGATTTACATACGAAATAACTGCCAGATGGTCGGGATCGGAAATGCTGTAAACTAGTGTAAACTAGTCCAATGAAAAAACCGCTTCTTAATACCACTTATAGTTTTAGAGTAATCTAATTTTTGGTAAGCCTTTAAAAAATGACACTTTAAGGTATACAGTACCCTTAAATTTAAATTTTTATTCAAAAATTATAATTTTCAGTTTTTACATTCAAAATTAAAAATAAAAAAAATAGAGGCAAGCTAACTTCGGCTCGACCGAAGTTTATATACCCTTGGAGCTTGATATGTGCCTGACAGTTTGTATGGCAGCTATACTATATAGTGGTCCGATTTCGAAAAAATTTTGGAGAAATGATGTAAAATCATTAAAAACTTATAAATACGGGCGTTGGGAGCTATAACATTGAAAACAAAAAAGTTTTTCTCACTAAGACTTTTTTCAGACCTAACTTTTGTATGGAGCTATACTATATAGTTGTCCGATTTCGACATGGCTTGGTGAAATTATGTGAAATCACTAAAAACTTATAAATACGAGCGTTGGGAGCGATAACATTGAAAACAAAAAAGTTTTTCTCACTAAAACTAGTTTTTCAACCGATCGTTCCTATGGGAGCTATATGCTATAGTCATCCGATCCGGCCGGTTCCGACAAATGTGCAGCGTATTTATACCAAAAGACTTCGTGCAAAGTTTGGTTACGATAGCTTTAAAACTGACGGAGGAGATAGCATAGAAACAGACGGACGGACAGACGGACATGGCTATATCAACTCTTTATGTGGTCGGAGATGCTTCCTTCTATGCGTTACAAACATCCGGACAATTTTAATATACCCTCTCCAAGGGTAAAAGTTATTTTTCAATTTTTAAAATTCCAAATTAAAATAAAATTGAATGCAAATAAAAGACCAACATTAAGGATCCTTGAGATATGAAAGTATTTGAGAAAAAAAAGTAATAAGTGGTGGCAAGGTACATTCAATTTATATTTATAATGAAAATTAAAAAATAACTTTTATTGATAATTTGAATTTAAAAAGCAAGAGTGTTGCGGTCGAGTGCCCCGACTGCTCCTATTGCTTTGAATTCCATTTATTTTTAAATTTGATTCAATAAATAGGAGGCGCACTTGCATATCTTCGATGTTTTTGCTCGGATCTCATTGTGGTACACAGAATAGATAGATGTTGGGCCTCATTGAATATATATTAAGTCACAAGGTTAAAACTTAAAAATTGAAGCTCTGATAGTTTATCGCGGTTGTAAGAGATGGAGGAGGACTTTGCCCAATTGGAACAAACTCGATATGGCTACAGCATACCCTACAAACATGCAAAAATTTGTGGCTCTAACTCTTATAGTGTGATATGCACACATATATACCCACTGTACTCAGACATTTCATTAAATACATAAATACCAGGAAAATATGATTATTTTATATTTTTTAAGATAAAAAATCATACACTTAGAAAAAGTCGTACAAATAAAATAACTATACCAGTTTGGTTTTATTTGCTCAAAATGCATATCTGCAATGATTTTCGACTTAATGATTTTTTGACATATTCCTCAGTAATAATTATTAAACTTTGAGTTTTACTAAAAAAATCTGATTTTAATTGTTATTGTCTGAGTGAAAAAATAATACTTACAAAATAATGATTATTTTGTGATTTTTATTTTTCGCTCAAAAATATCGCTCACGGTGCTATTACGACCATACGAAAAGGAACTGAAACAAAATAACTATATATTCTTAGGATGTGAACCAAGGCGAAACTTTGAAGCCAAATTTTGATTAAAAACTGCCTCCTTTAGGCGATTTTGGTGGTCAATGTGGCACTGGCGATCTGACACCGGATTTTAATAGATGTCGGCGAGATAAGACGAAAATAATTTGACCAAGTTTTCCAATTTTTGCATAGTTTTCAAGATATCCGCCCACAAAAGTATAAAATTTCACATAAAAACTTAAAAAAAAAAAAAAAAACAAGGGCATAGCCTGATTTGTAGGGGAACCGGCCTCCGACGCTTTTAATTTTTTGAGTATGCAGTTTCAAAGTAAACTAACGGAAGTGTTTAGCGATTTCTTGTACACTTCTAGTACCCTGCAAATTTAGAAGTGCAATTATCATATTATCCATCACTCTTTTACCGAGCTATCTATCCATTAAATAATTCCATTTTTTCTGGTCAAAGATGGCATGTAACACTCCCGGAACAGTTTTCATTTTTTAAATGCTATCCGTTACCCACAAAATTACGCAAAATTTTTAACACCATTTATTTAAGGAATCCAGAAAGGGTTTCACTTTCATATTTTACATGTCCAATTGTCGTTCCTAAATACAATTTCTGGTTTTTCCAATATTTTAAAAGTTGAAGAAGGTGGTTAAAATTAATAAAAACAATAAAATGTATATTATGGGGAAAAAAACTACAAGCGTATAGCAAAAACGAAATCTACGGTCAATTCTAAGAAAATTTCACAAGAAACCATGGGTCTAAAATTAATTCCTAGTCCGCGCAAATCGACTACAAATATTTATGTTACTTTTTCCCAAAAACTTAAGTTAGAAGGTCGCTGAACACCTACTTAACATGTTCTGTATACCCAGAGCTTGCATTTATCTGGAAAATTTCATATAGAAGCCACACAAAGGTGATACAGGTGTCAAAAAGTGAGCCCAGTGCTGCCCATCAACGTTGACGGTGCTACCTATCAAAATTGTTTGCGTATAACTCCGCTATCGATCATCCGATCTTCATAGTTCACTTTGGCGAATCGATAAATAATCACGATTATAAAATATCTTCTAGAAGGTACAAACCATCTATCTCCAAAACTGTGGGAGATATGAGGTTTTTTCTGAATTGGGGGGGCGGAAGCGGGCAAGCCTGTGACATAAAAAATTTGTTTTCCGGCAACTATAAGTAATTTGTCCCCTACAAGTTCAAACCTCTATCTCTTACCATGTCAGAGATCTGTACTTTTGCAGGTATTTGGGAGACAGATTACATAACTATCTCTGGTATTACATTTTTTAGCTTGGGACTTTGGGTGTTGGCAGATCTTTTGTTTTCCATATGTTGCTGGCCATTTTGTGAATTTACAGGAACCAATTTGATTTTGCAAATTGAAGAAATCGTGAAATTCATAGCATAAACTTAGTAACAGACGGACATGGCCAGTTCCCTGTATTATTTTCTTTTTTAGCTTATGACTTTCGCTTCAACGCTCCTTTACGAAAGGTTACTTAATTCGAAATTTGTTTGCCGGAAAATATGCCTGACAATACCGGCCGAGATAGCGGCTAAATTTTTTGATCAAAAGTTGTCCCTGACAGCAACAAATTAAATTTTTGGTGAATTTTATTTAAAATGCACTATTTAAGTTTTTTATGAAAACAACGATCCAATTTGTCACTGAAGAAGATGATATAATTAATGAGTCATTCGGGTTGTCAACGAGCAACTATGGAGAATCAAATGATTCAGTTAATCGTTGAAAGATGGTACAAAGAAAAGCAAATCAAGTTCTCAGGTGGAACCGAGCCGGGTTATCCTTTCTACATTGCTTCTCTAGTGTTGCAGATAATTTGGTAGCTAGTAGGAAAATATTTCTGCTTGAGATGTCTTTTGCCAGGACTGTCAAGTAGCTGCTTTAGCATTCCGTCAAAATCGGTTATTTGGGGGATCAATGGTTTTCCATTACCCACGTATTTAGTCAATGTCGACTATTTTCTCAGTGAGAATAACCAAATCTCCCATTGATTCCATACTTTTGAGCAATTGTTATTATATTTGATTTTCAAACAAAAATCCTGCTGATTTCTTGCAGGTATTTTATGCAAACGATTTGTTTTGCTAGTATCTACCGGAAATCCATTTTTTTGTTAGGTCGAAAAGTCCCAAGCTAAAAAATGTATTCCAGAGATAGTCATGTCTGTCTGTCTGTCCAAATACCTGCGATAATGATCTCTGACATAGTAGCAGATAGAGGTTTGACTTGTATGGGACAAATACTTCTTATAGTTGCCGAAAAACAAATTTTTATGTCACAGGTTGCCACGCCCCCTTCCGCCCCCGCAATTCAGAAAAAACCTCATATCTCCCACAGTTTTGGAGATAGATGGTTTGTACCCTTCTAGAGATATTTTATAATCATGATTATTTATCGATTCGCCAAAGGAACTATGGAGAATCGGATGATCGATAGCGGAGTTATACGTAAAACAAAAAATTTTGTGGGTAGCACCGCTTCAACGTTGATGGGCAGCACTGGGCTCACTTTTTGACACCTGTATCACTTTGTGTGGCTTCTATATGAAATTTTTCAGATAAATGCAAGCTCTGGGGTATACAGAACATGTTATAGTAGGTGTTCAGCGACCTTCTAACTTGATTTTTGGAAAAAGTAACATAAATATTTGAAGTCGATTTGCGCGGACTAGGAATTCATTTTAGACCCTTTTGGTTTCTTAGAATTGACCGTAGATTTCGTTTTTGCTATACGCGCTTTGGTCGAAAAATCCCCCAAAAAAATACAAATACTAGTATAAAAAATATTTCTTTTTTCAGTATTTAATCAAGTTCAAACCATTTTACCGTGATTTACGAATCATTATATTAAAATCTATGAGGATTAGTAGCAGTATTGCAAAAAACTTAAATGCCAATTAAGATTAAAATTATTTCAGATCATGCATTCGCAGCCTGGCCCCATGGTAGTTAAATTAATAAGCAATTGCTTTCAAATAACTGCACTATGATTGTGATGTTACTGACCGCAAAAACTAAACCATGAGATGACCAATGGTTAAGAGAAAATAGACGTGTGGTTACGATAGCTTTAAAACTGACGGAGGAGATAGCATAGAAACAGACGGACGGACAGACGGACATGGCTATATCAACTTAGCTCGGCGTGGGCTTGATCAAAAATATATATACTCGCACGTTGGGGCGACTAGAGCAAATTCCGCGTCAAAATAGATTTTTTTTATTTTAGATATTGAAGAAAGTTTAAATGCAACTTGAAAGATGATTAAATTCTGCGTAATAATCAAAAAAGAAAAATAGTCTAGGATATTTGGTTCTCCCACAACACGCATTTAAAGTTCACCTTTCGAACTCGATTTTAAGGAATTCATAAAATAGGGCATTTTCTTGTATGTTCGCAATCGTTTTTCATGAATATGAAACTTTTATGCGGATATGTGGCGATTGGAAGTATTACTTTTGACTATTCTTAGTTCATTAGTATAAATCAAATTTTCAAAAAAAAAAATTTAATATTTTTTTTTAATTTTTGGAAAAAGGTCAAAAAAACTACATTTTTTTGCTTATTGTTGGACATAAAGTAATCGCCCGCGCGCGATCGGTCTTTGAAATAAATTTTAAAAAAAAGTTTCAATATTAAACTTTATGTCCTGAAAAAGTTATCGTGCCCTTTTTTGCCTTTTCTGAGAAAATTGAATTTTAGTAAGTGAAGTCATTTTCAAAATTCAAGTATCGCCAGCCCTGGAACATTCGCGCGCATGTTGAATGTCATTAATCAGCTGTTCCAACATCTGTTTTGTTTGTTTATTTTCTTGATATTTGCGAGTGGATTAAATTTGAAAACACTTTTCTATAAATAACCATGGAAAATGAAGCAGGTAGTGTTTAATTTAGTAGTGTTATTGCCTGAATTGAAATGCCTATAAGAAGGTGACAAGCCAGATCGGTGGAGGACAAAGAAATTGTTGCCCGAACAAAATATCGAATTCAGAACGAATTCAAGGAAAAACTAGGCTTACTTATTGATTTCCCGTAACCTGGATTTTGAAGTAGTAACTATGGTAACACTACTAGGCGATTTTTTCAAAACGCAGAATTGACTGCAGAGATAACTAAGATAGACATCGATTTGCTTAAAATATTGATTACTATATTAATAGTTGTTTTATGCGACTATGATATTAATATAGAAAAATTAAAAAATTACTCCTTGGAGACTGCTAGGCATTTCGTTAATTTGTACCCTTGGTACAATATGACGCCGACTTTGCATAAATTTTTTATTTATGGCCCGGAAATAATTAATTATGCATTGCTTCCAATTGGTCAATTTACCGAGAAGGCCCAGGAAGCACAAAATGATGATTTCATTCGAGAAAATACAATAGGGAAAGTGCAACCTCGATGGTCTGAATAGAATGTTCATTACCTCGGATCCTCTAGTGTCAAATCATTTCAAGAGAAATGCCAAAATCAGCTTTAGATCTGTTAGAAAATGTACCTGAAGTTCAAGAGCAGTACTCTAAATCAAGTGAAAGTAGCGATGAGGAATTAAGAAAATTGTTGAATATATTACGAAATTGGTTATGTTGTTTTTTATTAAAATTATCTCTAAAATCTAAAAAGTTTAGAAAATTTAACCCGATTATTCCAACGAAAACTATAGGATATACTCTTTCGACTGCGAAAAAATAATTTAAAGTTAATAATACAAGCAAAGAATCGTATTGGCCAGTTTTTAGCTTCCTATGTTTCGAAAAAAAATTTTTTTTCGCAAAATCAAATTTTTTTCTTTTTAATTCAAAAAAAAACTCAATTTAACTATTTTATTCAATACTTTAATCATCTTAAAAGATGGCATCAACAGTTTTTTGCTGCAGGGCTCGCTGAATTATGGCGCGATTTTGGCCTTTTCT
>JAEIGQ010000506.1:0-28662 GCA_018904275.1 Lordiphosa clarofinis | reverse complement strand
ATTCCAAATTTTCAGTAGTAAAACTATCAGCAACCATATTGTGTATGTCGTCTGTTTCATGATTTTCAGAACTCTTATGAAAAACTACTGACAACTAAGCCGAGACATTTAGGTTGTTCGCCTGTGTTGACCCATATTTAAGCCAACCAAGTGGTGTCTTTGCTGCTACTTGCCTACTGTTCAAATCAATACTCTCTATTGTCTTTGCCAAGTGACAATTGTTGATACATATCACTATCATTGGATCCGCATTGGAATAACTTTTAATGGGAGGTAACTTTACATTTGGTACTTACCTATAGTACTCATGTCCTATGATTGCAGTGGCAATTCAATCTGAGGAAAAGAGTTACCCTTCAAACGCAATTCAATCTGAGGAAAAGAGTTACCTTTCAAACTTAGCCAATTCGTACTGCCCTCAGATCTAATCCTCAAATTACATTTCATCGATGCAACGTCCTTTGCATGATTGCCTATTCACTTCAAGGTTTGTTTTTCTTGCGTTTCGTTCACGGCTAACTTTTTTCGCCAATTTCTCATTAACCAAAGTTGCCGACGAACCTTGGTCCAAATAACTGACCTGAACTAACTGGTCTGAATAACTGACCCATTTGGTCCAACTACCTCCATTGGCAGGACCTTGAACAATAGCTTTGAATATTTGCCTTTACCGTATTGACGTTTGCACCCTTACTTATTGACGTGGATCGGGATTCCACTTCCTTTGCGGAGTACATTAATAGTGCTTGCTTTCGACTTCTTGTGAAGCATTCTGGAATGAGATCGCTTACATCCATCTAAATTGCAAACGCGACTCTCTTGCAAGAACTCATATTATGTCCACGTCCTGGACATAATTTTAATTTTCTGACCAATTCCCACCTTTCTGTAACATTACCCTTTGTAGACTGTTTGCATTTGTCAATTGTGTGATCTCCTTTACACTGATAACATGAAATTAAAGAGGAATTCTTTGCAGTAGAATCTATAGTCGTTTGCAACAAAGTCTTCTGATTTGTGGGGAATCTCCTTTAGTCTGATTTAGTCGATATGGTGCAGTTGTCTGTGCTGCTCGTGCGATGTTAAATGCTATATGGTCAATCAACTAGCAAAATGTTTGAGGGTGGGATATGGAGACATGTGGACACATATGTTGACCATTCAACACGCATCCCTCGTAAGAATTTTGTACCTTAGTTCGCTTGGTAAAACCGAATTTTGTAAGTGCTGTGATGCATTTGCTGACTCTGAACTGTGCCAGATTAGCAACCTTGGTTGCAATTGGATTCTCTAGATTATTCTCGAATCTGACTTATTTGTGCCAACTTTTCCAATTGACTTATAACCAGCTGTTCTGGTTGCCCCTCTCTCAACTAAGACGTTTCATGATATACGCGACATTTGCCGGGTTTATAAGCATATAAGCCACATCATCTCTAGCAGATCCGCTAAGACTTTTTGTAGTCGCAATAGTTTTCCAAATTTGTATAACCAATCCGCTGTTGTTTCCTCGATTCAGGTGAAAACGGCATTCTTCTGCCAACCCACTAAAATTTGTCAAATCTATAATTTTATGCCCAGACCCTTGCGATCTATTTAAATACCAATGTGACATAGCGCTAAGATTTATAGTTGTTGGGTCAAATGCCGTTCTACTTCTACCGAATGCGTCATATCTCTGTGACGCCGGAGCACCAAAACTAGATGCACCATTTGCCCGGACATCACCGTGATAATCTGTACAGCCTACCTGTGAGTTATAAAATCCCGTTGCTTCGTCTTGAGAAACGCCATAGCCATTCAATCCGCCCTGTGCGGTGCTGAAATTATGCGTGCATGTTGCCAATCGGGCTCCAGTTCCTGTTCCGTTTCCCCGCAAAACGCTTACTCCAGTAATTGAATCAATCTTGGCGCCAGACCATGTGCGCCGTGCACCGTTGCGTCTGTAAATCCAGGTGCACTCTCCTGTAAGTGCAAAGTGCTAATGGCGCCACCCTGTGTGGCACCAGACTGGACACACTGCTCGCTGTCATCAATTCAGGTGAAACACACTTCCCTGTGTATGGCGTGGACCGAAGTGCTACTTGGAGGCACCTGATGAGACATACTGTCCGCCATGGGCAATCAGAATAGCACCTCCATGTGAGCGCTTTCGACCGTGGTGCCACCTGTGGGGGGCACCAGTTGTGGCATACTGCCCGCCATGGAAGTTCTCCTGTTGCACCTCCACTATATAAAACGTTCGAATGATATGGTCCTCCTGTGATCGTTGCCATGCCATCATTTGCTGAATAAAATCGTCCAGTTTTGCTTCGTTCTTATTTTCTTCCGTTTCTGTCATATCAAACTTTTCAATGCCACTCATATTGGTGTCTATTTCTGCATCTCCGTTTGGTTGTGTTGGAGTGGACGCCGCCGTATTTTTGGCCGCGATTATTCTTTTGCTGCTGCGTATTTTCATAATTGGGCACTGATTTCAATATGAGTGGAGGGGACTCAATCAGTGTATATGCCAGAATACACACACATAAAATCAAATTCAAGAATTTGAATTTCACAATTTTGTTGCCATCTAAGGCCACCGCCGCCGTGAGAGTCTCAATTAAATCCAATCCAATCAGCCAAAAGTGCACCGCTCCAGAGTGTGCAAGTACGCCGATTGAGCCAATAGTTATGCCGTGAACTATTTATTAGTGCATATCGAGCTACTAATTTATAAAAATGTTGCGCCTTTAGTAGGCGACTAGACTTTTGACCGCACATTAATAGAACATAAGCACATTTCTTCACTTACTCGCAACCCGTCGCGCTTCGCTGCGCCTTCAATAATACAACAACGCACACTCACCACCCATTTCCCACCCACATCCCACCTTCCCCGGCCCACACTCCCACCCACTTCCGCCCACTTCCGCCCACCGGCTTCTCCGCCACTTCCCGCCAATCTTCCCGCCCACTTCCCGCCCATCATCCCACCCACTTACCGCCCACATCCCGCTCATTCCATCCCACCCTCATCCCCACTTCCCGCCCATGCCACCACATCCCACCCACTTCCCGCCCACATACCACCCGCTTCCCGCCCATTTCCCGCCCACATCCCACCCCACATCTCACCCACTTCCCGCCAATTTCCGCCCACTTACCGCCCACATCCCGCTCATTCCACTCACATCCCACCCTCATCCCCCCCCACTTCCCGCCCACATACCACCCACTTCCCACCCTCTTTCGCCGTCCACTTCCGCCCACATCCAACCCACTTCCCGCCAATTTCCGCCCACTTACCGCCCACAACCCACCAACATCCCACCCACATCTCACCCACTTACCGCCACCACATCCTTCACATTCCACTCACATCCCACCCTCATCCCCCCACTTCCCACCCTCTTTCCGCCGTCTTCTTCCGCCCACATCCCACCCACTTCCCGCCAATTTCCCGCCCACAACCGCCCACAACCCCCCAACATCCCACCCACATCCCACCCACTTCCCACCCACTCCCCGCCCTTACCACCCACTTCCCGCCCTTTCCGCCCACATCCCACCCACATACCACCCACATACCACGCACTCCCACACCCTTTCCACCGTCCACTTCCCGCCCACATCCCACCCACTTCCCGCCCACATCCCTCTCACATTCCACTCACATCCCACCCTCATCCCCCCACTTCCCGCCAATTTCCCGCCCACATACCACCCATCCCACCCACTTCCCGCCCACATACCCGCTTCCCGCCCTCTTTCCGCCGTCCACTTCCCGCCCACATCCCACCCACTTCCCGCCAATTTCCCGCCCACAGTTACAAATCATTTGTATGGGAAAAAGAGAAAGGGCTATTTTTAGGGTTTTTCCAGCAATAATTCTAATTTTTCTCGCCGTAAAACCATCCTTGAACTTCAACGAACATTTTAAAAAAGATTTGGCCAAATTGGTCCAGGCGTTGTTGAGTTATGCGCTTACCAACACATTTTGCGATTCATTTTTATATTATAATTATCGAAGTTTGATAGTTATAATGTTTGTAATTAAACGTATGTAAGTTTAAGATGTAAAATAAATGTAAGAGCGTGCTTAAGAAAGCGTTAGTATTATTGCGTAGCCCACGCCATCTTGATTGAGACTGTCCGCCTCGGTTGTTATCGATCTTAACCTAACTCGCCAGGGCTGCACAAATGAATCGAAACGGTGTCACGAGCACTGAATCAAAGTTCAAAGCCAAAGAGATATATCTGATTCTTGAGCGCGAAATTTAAAAATGTCTGAGTCTATAACAGGAACTGACATCCATTGACGACTGGAGATTTGTGCCAACTGACTCGAGTCCCGCAGACATTGTTTCACTTGGTTATACAACATCTGAACTAGAGTCTTCATCTCGGTTTCATGGCCCCCATTTTTTGCAGCAATCTCCCCAAATTGGCCCATCATCCCCCACGGCCCTAGACATGTAGATGGTCAATGCAGAGCAACGAAAAAGCGCACTTAGCAGTACTGTAAAAATCAAAATAGCTTGGATGTTTCGCTTCGCCAAAATAACAACAAACAAACGAAAATTCGAAGTCACTTAATCTGGAACATTTAGCAACATTCATTCGGTGAAATTCAGTTCGCTTCAAAAATCGTCTCCAGTCAAAAGTCACCCAAAATACTTAAACCCATTCCTCGACGAGTCATCCGGATATCAGATCATCAGAGTCGGGGGTGAATTGAAGAATGCTGACATCTTAGACTCCCGAAGCACCCACTCTTCTGCCCAGCAAATCCATTTCGTACGGATCTAAGTTCAACATTTGCACCTTCGTAATTTTTCATGCTGGTCCAACGGCTCTCGTGGCGCTCATCTGGCTGGAACATTGGATTGTAATGCCAGGGACCAGCACATCGTATTGTCCGATCTTGCGTATCAAACGTCCGCTACCGATACATGAGCAGCAACTCATGGGTTCATTACCACCTGAACGACTTAAGCCCAGTCAACCGTTCAGCGGTGTGGAATCGATTAGTGCGCCCTTGAAACACGTATCTTCTTGAAGGAAAAGGTCGATGAAATCCTATCTCGCTGTTTTCATTTGCTTGGCTTCGAAATTGTGCATTGAAGTGGTGTCAGAACTTTCACCAAGGCGTTGCCCACATATATTTACTGTGACCTTTGCCGGAGCGGCTAACCATCTCGCTGACCTCAAAAAGTTCCTCTTTGATCAAAACACGGTCGGTCAATCTGTTCATATTGCTCATCTGACTTCATTTACTTTCATTTTATTCCTCCCAGGGCACCACACTTCAGCGGCCTTTGGGAAGCTGCAGTGAAAAGCGCAGAAGGTCTTCTGCATCAACCAACTTCGAACGATTCGACGATTCGAAACAAAATTTTTGGCAATTTTTGGTCTTCAGACTACATCAACCAACTTTGTGCCCGCACCAAATGGACTTCGCCGACACCAAATGTCACTGTCGGGGCCATGGTCATCGTCCATGATAACAATCTCCCTCCGCAACACTGCAGACTAGGACGCATTGAATCCATGGTGTCTGGAAGGGTTGTCACGTTCGGGTGGCCCATGCTCGAACCACTACCACTAGTGGTCCACAGTCTGCTGCAGACCTGTTCACAAGCTGGCGTTGCTTCCTTCAGATACTGCGTTCTGTTGAAAGCAGATTCTTTCAAGGCGGCCGGGATGTTCGGTCAAACAAATTGCCCTTAAGGATTTTTCTAATTACAAACTTATCAAATCACACTGTATACACTTATGAATTGAAATCTGTATTAATCTGTCTTTACGTTGTTCTGAACGCCTCGCGCTCTCTGCAACTCTCAACCAATGTTATCTCTTCAATGAATTCTTGAAATGTAATGTTAGCCCTTTGCTCATCTTATGTTAATTAAAAAGCATTCTTGAAGTTATGTCAAAGAAGATCTGAAGTGCTTCTCTTACCGGCAATTTCAGAGTTAACTAATTGATTATTTAAACACCGCCCAAACCTGAAGTTTTATATTCACAAAGAACGCATTGTGATTCAAAAATTAGTTTTATACGCCTTACACAGATTTGGAAGTTTTGGTCAGAATCGGATGGTTATATCTTATAGCTGCCAAAGGAACTATCGGTCGAAAAGTGTGTCTTTGGGAGAAAAAACTTTTTTTTTTATTTATTTATTTATTAAGTCAACAAAAAAAGGCTGTCAACTCAATTACACATACGTTATAAAAAAGCCTTATTGACTAAAAGCCTATTTCCACTGAACAAATGAAGCTTCATTTCATGAAATGACAAGAAATGAAGAAAATGATATCATTTCTTCCATACGAAATGTCACTTCTTTTTGCCTTTCATTTCTGAAAAATAATGAAAAATGATGACATTCCCCACGAAGGAATTTGGTATTTTCTTAAAAAATACTAGCTACTCTCTGGCAATACTCGCTACTCTCTGTAAACGGAAAGTGTCATTACCAATAATTTGTAAATTTGAATTTAAATAGTAGGCGCAATTTTGTTTAAAATATAAATTAGTCAATAAAAAGTTGTGTATTTAGCTTTTTTGTTGATAATTCAGGATGATAACAATGCGTTTGCCCCTGAAAATTGCTGTCATGACTGGTATGTTATTTTTTGCTAAATATTCCACGTGAGTTTGAAAGTGGTGCCTGCTATTTAAATCAAACTTTTTAGCTGTTTTTTACAACGTATCGTTGTGAATGTTAAACAAAATACTATTTGTCAATAAAAACGGCAAAATTTTTAGAAATGAAAATGACAAGAAATGAAGCCAGTGGAATTAGGCTATAAGAAAGCCTAACAACGAAAAACTAACAAAATTACAAAATAACTAATAACGACTCCGACTCGATGGGGGAGTTTTATTTGCCCGTCCGGCCAGCTATGCCCCGATTCACGGCCAACTGTAGTCAGAGACGTTATTAGAGCTACCAAAAACTTTAATGATCTAGAGATAGAGAAGAGGAAAGAAACAAAACCAGAATAGAGGCAAAGGAAAAAATAATAAGTTGTATTATATTTATTTTCAATAATTGCTTGGCAATAGCCGTTTGCACTCTTATATAATATTTATAGTATTACTTAGTACAAGGAGTATGTATAAAGAGTAAGGAGCTTAAACTATTATATATATTTTTTAAAAATCCTCTGTTACAATTTTGAGTCTATATTTAAGGGCAGCAGAGAGATAAGCCGCAAGTGTAATCCAATTTTCTCCGTTGAGTCGATCTCTATTTTTTTCCCATGTGAAGGATCTTTCTCCGAAATATTTGAGTCGGAGTTCTCCCAAGTGGGCATTCTGAGAGGAAATGGAAGGTGTCCTCCCTGGCGCTCATGTGGCAAAGCGAGCACTCTCGTCGCTTATGTGGGGTCTATCATTTAGTGACAGCATTTCGGATCTCGCTTGAAAAATTACTTTTATAGCATCCACTGAAAAGTTATCTGTAGAATAATTTCTTTGTCCCAGGTTGAAGATTAGGCTTTTATATAAAATCCGAGTTTCGCTCCGCCGAGCAGGAAATGAAAGGCATGCCGCTGGGCTTCATCAACTCTTTCCAGTACAGTGTCGTGCGTTCTTCTCCATTCAGCTATGTCTTCTATATCGCAAAACATACTATTAGACAGGAAAATTTTTTGCCATTCTGCAAAGCACTGCGATTGGTCCCTCAGGATTTGCATAGCGACTAACTTAGGAAGCCTGTTCTGAGGTAGATTTATGATATTCCTCATGTATTTAAAATATCTGTCCAGTGTATTGTAGTAGAGGGTAGGTAGACCAGTCTCAAGGTGTATCGCATATGTTGGTGTGTTGATTGGCAGCTTAAAAAGCTTCTTAATAAAATTACGCGCTAGTTTTTCCACACTATCGTATTCGGCATAGCCACACATCTCTGCTGCATATAGCATAATTGATCCTGCCGTTGCCTCAAATAGCTTATACTTCGCACTTGGTATTATGTCTTTTCTTGACATAAAACTTTTCCACGTGCTGTTAATTGCAATCCTTACTTCTGATAATTTGTTCCGCAGATGTGCCTCAAATCGCATATTCTGTGTCAATGTGACACCTAGATATTTATAATCCTTCACAGCTTCCAACTCTCTCGAACTACCATGATTTTGGATTTCTCTGTGTTAATGATGAGGCTCCACTGTTTACAATACTCAGATACTTTGTCAATTGTATACTGCATCTCTTCCGCACTTTCGGCTTACAAGTGACATCTTCTAGCCTGGCTCCTCCGCTTAGGTAGTCCTTGTTTTACTCCTCTGTTTGTCTCAAACCAGTCCGAGCATTTGTCTCCGTCCCATACTGTCGTTTTATTGTCGACGTATAGGCTTTTTATAACTGCAAGCATTTTCGACGATAATCGAAGATTGCTTAGTTTGTAAAGAAGGGCATTCCTGTTAATGGTGTCAGCTGCTCGAAAATTGACAAACAACATGTATAGCTTTTTTTTTTCTGTTTCAAGTAATGCTGTGGAAGCTTGAGGACAAAAATGCCATCAACAGTTGAGTAGCCCTTTCGGAAGCCGGATTGGAACTCGCTGAGCAGGTTCTTTTTGGTTCACCCAAGCAATTAGACGAGCTAAGATAACAGAGGAGAACACCTTTACCATTGCGTTTTGAAATGAGATTCCTCTATAATTTTCTGCTTGCGCTGGGTCCCCTTTCTTGTATATGGGATATATAACATATAGTCGGAAGGAAACTGGTGCCTCTGAGTTAAGCATAATATGGTTGTACACATTTGTAAGACACTCGTTGAAATCCGAGAAGCTTCCTTTTGAAATTCAGCGGGGATGCGATCAGCACCAGGAGCTTTTTTGCATTTGCATTCTGCAATCGCCATATTAACTTCCGCAACTGAGAACGCTACATCGAGATTGCTGTTCTCAATCATGTGTAAAGCATAGCACAGCTGAGTTTCTGGCTGACTCATATAAAGAAGCTTCTGAAAATAGAGTGCCAGTGCTTTTGGTTCCGCTTGAATTCCTTTCCTTAATTTGCCGCCTTTTAGCTTTTGTGCTATTTCCCAGAAGTCCTTGCTGCTTTTTATTTTTGAGATGGATAATTCCAACTGAAAATAGTACGTAGACCGTTTATCTTTGCATATTTGTTTGTAAGCTTGATTAGTCTGGTGGTAATAAGCTCTAGCTCTGCTGCAATCGCTTTGCTTAGCATGTTTAAGTGCTTCAAAAGACAGTTCTCTGGCCGCCTCACATACTTTATCAAACCATGGTTGAACATAATTCTTTTTCGATGATTTTCTTTCCATACATTTTGCTGCCGTTGTTATACTTTTTTCCAATGTGTCAATCGTGTAATTTATATTATTTGTGTTCAGCCTATGATTTTTTAATTGTTCGTTTAAGCGTTCTCTATACTGATCAGCCTTCTTCTGCACCTATCTCCAGCTGTGGCAGTTTGCTTTTTCGTTGACAATTATTGGGCGAATATTGGTTTGCGTTACCACTGGCAGATGATCCGAAAATACCTCGTCTTCGACAGTGACGCTGTTACCATTTCATGCCATTTTCCTCTTATGATGCAGTAGTCAATAGTAGATGCGGAATCACCTCTCATGTACGTGTATTCAACCATAGCATCTCCAGTAGTTCTTCCGTTCAGGACTGTCAAATTTAGTGTTTCACACATCTCGATAATATGGCGCCCATTCGAGTCTTTTTTCCAGGGATCGTAACGATTATAATTTTAAAATAAAATCATTTTTAAGAATTATTTTTATTATAAAAATTGAAAATAAGACTTATTTTTGATTTTTATTTATAAAAATGAAATTAAGACTTATTTTTGATTTTTATTTATAAAATTAAAAATAAGACTTATTTTTCAATTTTTATTTTAAAAATTGAAAATAAAAATTGATTTTGAATATCTTTTAAACTAAAAGGCGCATTACAAAAGTGGACATATATCTATTATCTATGATTCAATACCTTTCCAATGATACCTCACATGTCCTTGAAGGATCAAGGATAAGGATTAAGGATACCAATTTTTTATTGATTCAATGCCGCTGCTTACACATTTCGCTCAATTACTTCAAGTCTGTCCTAACTCAAAAATGACTAATTTTGACTTAATGATGCAGAAATATTTGCTGTGTTGTGTACACTGATTTGTGTAAAATTTTCAAACTGATATTTATATGTTATACTGTCCATGTGAGATGAGAATATGGCTGGCCCTTTGGAGGAGCTATAGCCAATTTTACATTTTACTGTACGAAATCACTAGAACGGTAAATAATTTGTAACGCACCGACCGAAAAAGCAAGTACCGAACTTTTTTGTGTTCAGCACTCGTGCGTACTAAACAATTTTAGTTAAGTACAAAATGGTTTTTTAGTTGAGTACACGGAGTGTAAAACGAATTTACAGACTTTGTGATAGTTGAGGCATTTAAACCATTTACACTGACTGAAGACTTATTAAATCGCGAAAAAACAAATGAGGATAAAAATAGTAATTATGAAAGACGAAATTGTCAACCAAGTGAAAAATCATGTCAGCATCAATGCATAGGCGCAATTCGCAGGTAAGGGATCTCAATGCTAACAAAATCGCGAAATGCTTAAGAAACTGTTTTTCAAGACCACAAACTATCACACATAACTTCATTGCCCTGTTTATGATAATACCAAACCGCGATTAATACCACGGATGACCAAAGGTAAAGAACATTGTCAAGATCATAAGGAAAATTGCCATGGTTTTGACAATAGTGAACCCCGAACCATGGATGACCAACAATGAAGAACATAGATAGAGCATAAGAAACGTATCAGTTTCACAATTTTTGCTTGTAAATAAGAAGAGAGTCCGGCATTGATATTATTGAAAGGGCTGTTTCTATAGAATTTAAGTTTAAAAGCCGAACCTTTTACAGAATTTCAGAGGTTTTCAGCCTTGGTTAAGAGTCATTTCTTAGAAATGACTTAAGCTTGAACTGAAAACTTGATGTGTAGGCTGGTACTATGAAGCAAGCCGAACCAGCCGTAAGCCAGTTCAAAAGTGAAACGTGTTGATCATAGCTCGTCATTGGATCATCTAAAAAAACAAGAGCATAAGTTAAAGTCGGCTCTATCCGACTTCGATATACCCGTTACTCATGAAAAAACATGTTTAACAGTGCTCCTGCATTTCTTAGGGTAACCATCAAAAAAGTATTCAACATTTTTTTTAGGGTGGGTAGCGGGGGTCTTGGTTCACTTCTTTGCTCATAACTTGAGAACCGTTCATCCGATCTTCATCATTTCTTCGGCAAATCGATTACTAACTATATCTAGAAAGAACAAATTGTCTATCCCTAAAAATGTAGGAGATATAACGTTTTTTCCAAATTGCGGGGGCAGGAGGGGGCGTGGCCAAAATTTGAAACAAACTTGATCTGCGTGCAGAAAAAAGATGCATTTGTCCCATACATGTCAAACCTCTATCTCTTACCATCTCGGCTGTTGATGCTGAACAAGAATATATACACTTTATATGGTCGAAAATGATTCCTTCTGCCTGTTACATACATTTGCACGACTTTAGTATACCCTTTTACTCTACGAGTAACGGGTGTAAAAAAACAAATCGATATGCGGTTTTAAAGGTGATATGATTTCCCAGTTAAAGACAAAGAGATATTTCTATACCCTTGGAGAGGGTATATTATAATTGTCAGGATATTTGTAACGCACAGGAGGAAGCATGACAAGCTGAGTTGATATAGCTATCTCCTACGTCAGTTTTATCTTAAACAAACTTTGGACGAAGTCTTTTGGTAAAAATGCGCTGCACATATGTCGGAGCCGGCCAGGTCGGATGACTATAGCATATAGCTGCCATAGAAACAAAAAGTAGTTCTAGTGCTTATATAAACTGGGACTAAAACACTGATGTGCCATTTCACTTTGCAGGGCTTGACCGACTTTCTAACGTGTTTGAGTTATGGCAGACTTGGAAATAAGTGAGCGAAATGTATAAGCAGCGGCATTGAATCAATAAAAAAATTGCTATCCTTAATCCTTATCCTCGATCCTTCAAGGACATGTGAGGTATCATTGGAAAGGTATTGAATCATAGATCATAGATATATGTCCACTTTTGTAATGCGCCTTTTAGTTTAAAAGATATTCAAAATCAATTTTTATTTTCAATTTTTAAAATAAAAATTGAAAATAGGTCTTATTTTCAATTTTTATAAATAAAAATCAAAAATAAGTCTTATTTTCAATTTTTATAATAAAAATAAGAGTTATTTTTCGATTTTTATTTAAAAATTGAAAATAAAAGTTTATGCTGATTGTGGATTGCTCACTCAAAATTCGTATATGGGGTGTCTCCAAAAAGGGTCTAGGACACTTATTTGGCTTTGATTTTTTAAAGTCCATAACTCTTATTTGCGATCCCTGCTTTTTTCCGATCCTTCGACTCTCTCGTTAAAAGAGCCAATTCGCCCGTTTAGATCCCCAATAATCATAATGTTTATGTTATGTATTGCGGAACGATAAGCCATGTCTGTAATTGCCGTGTAAGTTTTACCGCAGTAACCTCCTCGCTGTTGGTATAACTAAAAACATTGGTTAGAGTCTTTTGTTTGCCGTACAAACTTCCTCCGCTTGCCCGCCCTCTCGCGCATCGGCGCGTTGCTGGAATCCAATGTAGACAATGATCCGGAAAATAGGCAGCCAGCTCTTCAAAGTTTCTCTCGATAAACGTTTCGAAAAGGAAAAATATTTCATGATTGTTTACATAGTTTATAAAATTCTTATATAATAGTTTACTTTTAATCCTGATATATTATAAGCTAGAATTTTTATATTTTTTCGGAATATCTGCAATTTTTTAGTTTTTTGAGCGGCTTTCCACATCTTCAAATTTGGTATTGAGAGTGAAGTTGGGACCGTAGAGGCTTTGTAGGATCTGTGCTGCAGGATTTTTGTTGTTCATGAGCTCGCCAGAACTGTTCCAATAAAACCATTTGTCTTCGATTGCCATCCTGTCATCTCTAACATAAATTCGTTTTGTGGAATTAATAGCCAGTACTTCCTTTCGCAACGTGAGCATCAGGCGTTTCTGCAACTGTCTCTTAGTCGTTAAATCCTTTTCCACGTACACAGTTGTTCCCTTCAGCTGTTTGGAGTTCTTCAGAATAGTTTGTATAGCCGAGGTTGTGGCAAATTCTACTACCACCGTCATCTTCCCGTCTTTTTCGGTTAATTTTCTCACATTCTCTATTGGTGCCGGTGCTGGAATATGAAGTTTGGTTGTGAGTAGTGTCTTTAATGCTTCGTATGGGCGAGTGTGTGAATTCATGCCTCTAAAAATAAGGTTTCTGTGCTTGACGCTTTCCTCTACCTGTTCAAGTCGACGACATTCGTCTGCTTGTTTTGATCTCAATTCCCGCAAATCCGCTTTGAGTATTTCGTTTTCGTGAGTGAGCTTCTCAACCTTGTTATGCACTTCGGAGTTAAAGTTAAATTTTTCATCTAGTAGGTAAGACATGACGCACATAAGCTCCGAAAGTTCCATATTTCCAACCGTATGGTTCGAGCTCTCTATGCGGTCTTCAGGAGATATATCCTGTAGAAGTCGCTTGGCACCTGTCAATGATGGGATGCTTGGCCCGACGGGGTGCTAAGTGCAGTACCTTCATCATTGTTGGATTTAAGAGGCATTTTCATTATCTTTAGCTATATTTCATTATCTTTAGCTATAATTATTTTAACAGGTTCCACTCCAATTTCGCAGCCTACAAGTATGCACCACAAATTTACAGTGTGGGTGGAAACTCGAACTACAGGGGGCGCCTTTGTGCCGAAATATAGAAAGCTTTTTTATTCGAATTTTTATAGAAAGCCACTATTTCAGCTGACTTATGCGTGGGTGAGGGGTATTTCGCTTTCTTACTTGTTTTCTGTTTTGATTACTAGCAGCTGAGACTCCTGTGGCCGAGTTTTGAAGATTTTGTGTCTGTGTTGAAATCCGTTCTGTCCTCGATCAAGCCCGTGTATTTCCAATGCGTGTATATCACTTGCGGCAACAATTAAGCTTTTGCAGCGTCTTCAAGCTTTAATTTTCAAATATAGTGCGCGGAGCTTCGACTTAGCTGGTCTTGTTCTCACTAGGGTTACTCAAGCATTTTCAAAAAATAATAATCAAACTAAAATAAATCAGATATTAAAAAGAAAAAAATTTAGGAGAAAACAATAAAAAAATAAAAAAAGAAACTAACTAAAAGTGAAATTTAAAACTAATTAAAAATACAAAATTTATAAACTATACTTAAATAAAATAACTAGAAATCTCTGACCCGGTGGGGGAAGATTTTTTAGCCAGTCCGGCAAGCTAAACCCCTACTCACAGCCAGGAGTGGTCAGAGATTTCCCCTAAAATAACACTATGCCACAATTTTTTGATCCCGGCTTTTAAATAGTTGACCCTTATGTAAAATTTCACGCTGAATTTAAATCTGCTCTCAGATTCAAAGTAGAACGGTTCTTGAGATATCGCGAAATTTTCAATTTTAGTGTTTTGAAAAAAGGTAGGTCTACTAAAATGCCATTTTCTCTGATTTTAGTCCACCGATATGTATAAACTGGAACAAAAATTAAAGATAATAAAATTATTTCCTTAAAAATCGCCGGTGTTTGTAAATCCAACCATAAATGACGAAGTTATGGCACTTCAAAGTTGGATTTTTGAAAAATTTTTGATAATTTTTAATTTTTTGCTGCCTTTCATTAAGTTTTTTTCAATCTTATCGAATCTTGCCCGTGGTCATCGAAATCGGATGAAAAACTAACGCTATATTCACAATTAAGTAAACATTCCTCTGTTTGAGAGTATTTTTGCTAGATTTTTCAGTATAAAATCATCTTAGCAAGCCAAATAAGAATAAACGTTGAGCATTATTAGTTTGTATTGCAGTTCAAGGTTGGATAAAAGTACTCAAATGATGTAGACCGCTTTTGTTTTTTGTGCAGACTGTGTGTTTCTCGCAACAAGAACCAGCAATTGTCTCCCATCATTGCCGGAGCCCACTTACCTTGGTAGCGAAACTCCATCTGCTGCATTTGCTGATGGAAGCGTTTGCCATGCTCGTCGCTTTCGTCGCCTAGGTTGTCCGGGAAAAAATCCAAATGGGGGTGCAAAAAGTGAATTTTTATTTACACCTTTAAAATAAAAAAAAATAAAATTGGTAAATATAAAAAACTCGATGAAAAACAGACTGAGATTATACCAATTTTTTTGTAGTTTTCCAATAAATCATCAACAATTTCTTTATAATCCTCACTTCTTTTGCTTCCCAGAAAACTAGACACTACTGCGCAAAATGATTCCCATGCTTTTGCCTCGTCTGCTGATAGTGCCAAGTAAAATTCTCTGTCGCTCATTAGCTTTTTGATTTGCGGTCCCACAAATACGCCTTCTTTGATTTTGGCGTAAGAAAGTTGTGCGAATCGTCCTTATATAAAAATTCAAATGCCGCAAAATTTTCATTTTTATGGAGAGCTTTAACGAAGTTTTTGAAGGGACCAAGTTTAATATGCAACGGAGGGAGAATAATTTTGTCCTTTTGAACTAGGGGCGGAAATTTTACGTTATCTTCTCCGACTATTAAATTGGCCCTGACATCCCAGTCTTTTCCCAATTAATGTTGGCTGCGATCTCGGCTGTCCCATCTGCACAAAAACAGCAATGCTTTGTGCATCCTTATTGCAAGCCAGTTACCATTGCTTAACTTTCAGATCGGCACAGATTTTCCACTGGTGAACTGCAATACAAACTCCCAATGCTCAACGTTTATTCTTATTGAAAAAACTAGCAAACAATACTCTCAAACATAGGTATGTTTACTTAATTGTGAATATAGCGTTTATTTTTCATCCGATTTCGATGACCAAGGGCAAAAAATGTTCGTTAAAGATTACCCAACCCTGTCAAGATCTGAGACCTGAGCAATTTTTATGGTAAGATTGAAAAAAACTTAATAAAAGGCAGCAAAAAATTAAAAATTATTAAAAATTTTTCAAAAATCCAACTTTGAAGTGCCATAACTTCGTCATTTATGGTTGGATTTACAAACACCGGCGATTTTTAAGGAAATAATTTTATTATCTTTAATTTTTGTTCCAGTTTATACATATCGGTGGACTAAAATCAGAGAAAATGGCATTTTAGTAGATTTACCTTTTTTCAAAACACTAAAATTGAAAATTTCGCGATATCTCAAGAACCTTTCTACTATTGACATATCTGAGAGCAGATTTAAATTCAGCGTGCAATTTTACATTAGAATCAATTGCTAAAAGTGCGGGAAACAAAAAACTTTTTCAAATTTTGTGACATAGTGTAATTATAGAGATATGTTTTTAGAGAGAATAGAGAGAGATCTGTTGAGAGCAGGTGATAGAGATCGTTATAATTTTGACATAAGACTCGAAATCGATTGTGCTTTGCATAATCAGTTTTTAATGTAAACGCCTCCCGCTCCGGCAATTAAAGCGCATAAAACGCTTTTACACAGATTTGGAAGTTTTGGTCAAAATCGGATGACTATATTTTATAGCTGCCATAAGAACTACCAGTCGAAAAGGGGCGTTTTACTTAGAAAAATTGTTTGTTTTAATGCTGACGTTCGTAAACTCTGATGCGTTTCTCTGATGTATTTAAACCTTTGCAAGGGTATGAAAACTTCGGCAAAGGCAAAGTTAGCTTGGCTTTCTCGTGTTTTAAGCTTTCCAAAATTTTAGAACATTCTTCGATGTATGTTCTTTTGGCCCATTTTCAAAAGAATCTATTACATCATAAACAGATTTTTTAATTGATATTTGTTTATTGCTTTCTATTTGTTTAAAAAATTTCTCTTCTTCGCAATCAGACGTTGAGACTTTTAAAGATGAATTTTGAAAACTCTCATTAAGAAATTCTTTTGGATGCTTTAGCATTCGTGCAATGTGCTGCTTTGCAATTTTTTTGGCCTTAAGTTTACAAAGTTTGAAATCTCGGGTCGAAGAACACTGCAGCCAATATTGGTACTGAACTAATAATAGAAGAACGTTTATCGAGACACTTAGTAATAAACCATGTTTTGTTAAAGATTTTAGAACAATTGCTCGAAATGAAAACCAAGCGTAAGAAAATCACTTGGTTGTAATTACGAATCTTGCACCTGTAAGAAAGGATTATTTTATTTTGCTTAACTGGCTGCAGCAAATTACATATATTTTGAAATACGTTCCATTCAGAGGTTTATAAGTGAAGTTTTTTTAAAGAACTCTTAATGCAAAAATCTTTAAGAGTTAGTAAGCGTTCGCACAATTTGTAGATTGAGTTGCATTACGTCGTAAGTCTAGCACTTGTTTATTAAATATTTCTATATGCAATATATTTAAATAAATGTAAGTACGGAGTTTCATATAAAGTGTGCGAACTCCACTAATATTAAACTTAACGTCCTTTTGAAATCTTTTTACTACTAAATTAAAGATGTGTGCAGCAAGAGGAACTTTAATTATAGAGTCCTCCATGGAATTTATTGAGTTAATTTCGTCATCCTCTACATCAAGAAATGCTTTTGATTCACATGATCAACCTTCATTAAAATTGCATTCTTTATGGTCGCATTCCATTTCCGCTATGCAGTTGTCATTTAAAAGTTCTCCCGATCGAACCATATATGCTCCATTATTCACGGTGATAGTATAATTCTGGCCTAGAGAAATGTCGAAGGATTGGAAAACTGCTGGACGTGAACCTCTTTCATAAATGCTAATTTCTTTATCTTTTGTGAATCTGACAGTTAATTCCAATTATGGCGCTTTATTGATTAATTTATATCAGTCTGACAATTTTGATATAATTAATCAGGCATATTCTCAATACCACTTCCAACCTTTCGAAAATGGAATTTATTCATGTTCTCACAACATTAAAACGAAAAAGGTTTTCCGTAATGCTTGTTAGTCGGTGGACTGAAATGGAATTTCCAAATAACGCACTCTTAATCTAAGTTCACACAGTCAAATTAATTTACACAAAGTGTCATGGCGGAGTTTGACAGATTTGTGTTCAATTTTGTCTTGGTGTTCACACACACGTCAAATAAAAATTCAATCGAAATTTGTCAAAACTTCGAAAGTTTTTATCGAATTTGGCTTAGTGTTCACACACGCAAATTTGAAGTGCAGCAAATTTGTGTTTCACAGAAACTATTGTGGTATGTCGATAGCCGCTGTCAAATTATCGACTAATGGCCGTTTTATCATGTTGCTGTTTTTGCAAATCTAGGTGGATTTGCTGAATTTGCTTGCTTATGTTCAAGGCTAGATGGTTTTTGTTGCTATCTACTTCATCCTTGATTTCAAAACCATGTACCTGCTTAACCAAATTACGCATTTTGATGCATGCGCAGTGCGCATGCGCACATATGGTAACACTAAAAAATATTTGAAATCAATAAACAACTTGTTACGAACCTGTTTCTTTTCCTTTGGCAATGCCAACTAGCTCTCTCGAACAGGGCGGAGTAACACCCCAATGCCCGCAGGTCGCACAATTCCAGCAAGTGGTGCATCTCTACCACATAAAACAAAACAAAAAAAAACAATTCAAAAAAAAAAAACAATCCTCTAACGAACATGGAGACTGGACAACGGGGTGAACTACCCCAGCGCACCCACCCTACCAGTGACCAAATCTCTCGTTCACGCTCAGTCACCCTGCCACAGCCCAGGACAGGCTTATTCCATGGTCATCAGTACATCAGTATGTAAATTATGCGAGGGGGTCAAAGTTTACAACGCACCCAGAGAACAATACGCAACAATTTAATTGTTTAACATTTTTATTTTATGGTTTAAGCAAGTCCGTACGTGCGACGTTACATCTGACTCGCCGTCTCGGCTATATTTCTTCGTCTGTTTTGCCACAGTTTATTTGACATAAGTTCTTTTGAGTTAGCAGCGCGAGTTAACATGTGCCACATCTCCCCGGCATGAACGTACCACCAGCATAACACGGACACAGAAAACAACGCAAACTTGGAAACTGCAAGCCTAGCTCTGATGGACAACAACAAAATCACCAACATGCAAGAACTCTGACATTCACACTCATTCTCGTACACTGACACATACACATACTTTATTGTAATAAACAGGCATTCTCATTTTGTACTCCAAGCAATACAGTCGTTTTATTCTCAGGCAGGAGGCCTCCTCTGCTCCCTTGGACACAAGACTGTAACTGGCGCAGCCGGACTACGAACAAGGGATTAACCATGCCCACTAGGCTCACCGTTCTAACTTCCTTGTAGGGTAAGAGAAAACAACTACAAAACAAAATAAAACAAAATAAATAAAACATAATGACGTGCAAGTGCAAATAAAATAAGTAAAACAAACAAAATCAAATTCTAATTGCCACGCAAGCGACCGTATATGTGTACATCAACCGCTGATAAGGCACCGGGATCGCTTGTGCGGGACAATTTACAACAATTATACCGGCAAGTTGCTGTGTGAGATGACCGTATATGTGTACATCAATCGCTGATAAGACACCGGGATCATCCATACACAGCAACTCATAAAAAAGAAACCAACAAAAATAATAACGAAATCAAAAATTTGACATCTCAAACTGCTGTGGGCGGCCGTGTGTATGTATGTCGGAGAACGCTTGGTGTGTGTGGTATTATACCATGGTGTTGGATGCGTGTGTGAGAGAGCATGGGTATGCTTTTTAGTTATTTAATCGAGTAGTAATTTTGTCACTATGACAGCCTAGTGTCACTGTTGTCGAGTGTGTTTGGAAGTGTTGGAAAGAACCGTTTTACCCTGGCGATAGCCTTGCTGTCACCGAGTGTGCTTCGATATACACAAGAGAGAAGTAGTAAGAAAACAAATCAATCGAGCATTAGACTTCATTGGGGCCACAACTCGCTGCGAAAAAAAAAAAAAAATAAATAAATAGAAAAAAAAAACAAGTAATAATAACGACGTACCTCAAATATCACCGACGCGCCAATGCGTACATCAATCGCCGACAAAGCACCGGGACCATCCGCACACAGTGGTTTACAAGGATAAATGTAAGTTGTTTGATTAACGACCGTATATGTGTACAACAAATCGCTGTTAAGGCACCGGGATCGTTTTCATTTATCAATTTACATGAACGCAAATTAATTATTGTGATATACATAAAAACAAGAAATTAACGAATAAATTAAACCTGCACAAATATTATTCAAAGCATTAAAAATGAAAGTCATACACCGTAAAACTGTTCCCTTCGGCAAATGTCAAGTAAACATTTATGTGTTTGACTGCCATCGAGAACGAGAACGAGGACGAGAACGAGACGCAGCAGAATGGCGGAGCGACACTTAATGCCGCGTTGTCTTATACACTGTTGAATCCTTTTTGCACACTACGCACCACGAAAATATAAATAAAAAGGAAATAAATAAATAGGAAAAGAAATAACAAATTAATAGTCAAAAATAAATTAAAAAAATGAAGAGAAAACAACAAAAAGGGAACAACAAACCAATCCACAAACAACTTAACCTCTATTGTTGTCACATGTTCACTAACCTATTAAATATAAAATACACTCTATTGTATATTTACTAAATCACATACATTACAGTTGAAGTCGATGACACCCATTCAAGAAAACAACAAAGGTGGAAGGAAACACAGCAACATTACACGAATAACATACAAGTAACACTAAACACAAGGAAGCAAGGAAAAGAGGAAACCGTATAGTAAATATACACACCCAGGATTTTCCCTATATTTCAAAAATACACCAACAACATACAACAAACCAATCCACAAACAACTTAACCTCTATTGTTGTCACATGTTCACTAACCTATTAAATATAAAATACACTCTATTGTATATTTACTAAATCACATACATTACAGTTGAAGTCGATGACACCCATTCAAGAAAACAACAAAGGTGGAAGGAAACACAGCAACATTACACGAATAACATACAAGTAACACTAAACACAAGGAAGCAAGGAAAAGAGGAAACCGTATAGTAAATATACACACCCAGGATTTTCCCTATATTTCAAAAATACATATACTTATTATGGTAGGTAGGTATTACCGGCTGGCCCCATGTAGGGGGGCCACATAGACCTTACGGTCCTTAGTGAGGCCGGGTGCTTTATGGTACCATTTCCTTTAGAAATCCTGTAGGATTCTTGACGTTTTGGCAAATGCCAATAGTTGTTTGGGGGGGAGCTCTTGGCTGCCTCTTCCAGAGTGGTGAAGCTTGGGGAGTGCAGATGTTTTAATCTTGTCGGGGCGATTGCTGGGCAGCTGCAGATGAGGTGTTCTAGAGTTTCTGCTACTCCAGGTTCCTTGCATTTCCTGCAGGTGTCTGCTGTCGTGATGCCTAGCTTTATCGCGTGAGCGGCTGCTAGGCAGTGACCAGTTAATATGCCTATAAGCAGTCTGCAGTCTCTTCTTTGGAGCTGCAGCGTATAGTGCGTGAGTTTTTTGTCTCTCTTATTGCACATAATTTTAGAGATTCTGCAGCCGGTCGTGTTCTTCCACTTTTCCTCTGCTTCTTTCTCCGCTATCTCCTCCATCTTGCTGTATAGCGTCTGTAGGAGATAGGTATATTTAGTGTTGCTTCTCGGCTTAGTGCGACCCCGGCTTTTGCAAGAGTGTCCGCCATTTCGTTTCCATCGATGCCCTGGTGGCTGGGAATCCAGTAGATTTGCACCTTGCTGGAGGTGCTGAGGGAATCTCTTGCTTCTCTGCTTGCCAGAACATTTTTTGGAGTTGATGGCGTGACTCTGCATTGCTTTGATTGCCGCTTGACTGTCTACGTATATGTTGATTTGATCGTTTGGTGCGTGTAATTCTGCCAGTTCGGCTGCTTTCCTTATGGCGAAAACTTCCGCCTGGAATATAGTGCAGTGGTTTGGCAGTTTGTAGGAGAGTTTCAATTCCGGTTCCTTGCAGTACACGGCGGCTCCGACTCCTGAGGCCATCTTGAGCCGTCCGTGAAAAAGGTGCATTGCTTCCTGAGCCAGCCCTGTACGCCAGTCTTCTGGTCCCAGTAATGCTGATGCGCCTGTAAAAGTTGGTTTTTGGGATCATGTAGTCCGTGCTACTGTCTGCCCACTGTGCTGTGTCCATAGCTTTGTAGAGCCATGGTGCCAGCCGCGCAAAGACGTTGGGCCGTCCTGTGTGCAGTGAGGCGTGCTTGGATGTCCAGGGGTTGACACCTAGGGGGTGTTTCCGTGGTTTTTTGGGGGAAAAACGGAAGGCCCCCCGTTATGCAGACCAGTGCCTGCCGCTGGGCCTTTCCATCAGCTTTAGATATGTGGACTTCTCTGTGGCTTGCCACCATACCATAATACCGTGTAGTAGTATCGGTCGTATAACTGATATGAAGAGCCAGTGTGTTAGTTCGCGGGAAGGCCCAAGTGCTGCTTAGCATCTTCTGGGATGCATATAGCGCATTGGTTGCCTTTTTTCACCCTTTCCTCCACATTGAGTCTCCAGGATAGTTTACTATCGATTACTACTCCAAGGTATTTTACGTTGTTTTTTGGCGCTAGCGGTGTTCCATTTATCGTGGGTGGAGTCCATTGCGGTACCTTGTATCTCTTGGTGAAGAGAATGAGGTCTGTCTTTTCCGCATTGATGTTAAGTCCGGCTTCTGTGGCCCACTTTAGTATCTCTCTGAGAGTAGAGTGCATGATTGAGCTGACAGTCGATGGACATTTTCCCATAATAATTATGCTTATGTCGTCGGCATATGCGGTTATCTTGGGTGCTTTCCTGCGAAATTTTTTAAGTAATTCGTTGACCACAAGCTTCCATAGAAGAGGTGACAGGACTCCGCCCTGGGGCGTTCCGCCGTGTGCCTCTCTTGTAATGGTTGTACTTATTATTAATATACACATATATATATTATTACTATTTTATATACACTATATACATACCGTTACAATACCCCGATATATAAAACAGATTTCACGTAACACGTAAGAACACAGAACACTTAAATGTTAAGAAAAGCCACCACTAGTAACACAGTTAGGGGTAGATTGGGGCTAAGGAGCGGGTCCAATTTACCTGAGATAAGGGAAGCGATGGATACAGAAGAGCAAAACCAGACAGTTCAATCCCAAAACATTAATCCCACCAACGCTATGGATTCCGGTAACGCATTAGGCCACTAGGTCCCACCGTTAACAATTCATCAACTTTTACAAACACCAGTCTGAACCTACAACAACTACTAGCCCTTGTACATCAACTACCCACCTACGAAGGCCCACCTGACAATCTCGATAGATTTATAGTTAGAGTGAACAGCTACTTTTGTTAGCCGGGTCAGTGGACCAAACAACATGCGGACAGTACTTACTCGGAACTATCCGTGACAAAATTAAAGGCAGGGCAGACGAAGCGCTGAGTGTCTGCGATGTACTCCTCACTCTGGGATGACATCAAAGCAAACCTCAAACGACTATACTCTAGCAAGAAAACAGAGGAAATGCTTGTTAGAGAGCTACACAATCTTCCGGACGGACTTAGTATGGGAAAACTATATTACACAGCCACGAAAATAAGAAGCGAATTAATGTCACTGGCCAGAGAAGCAGACCCTAGTGGACACTCCCTCACGGCCAAACGTGACCAGTATGACAGATTCTGCATAAATACATTCTTAGTTGGATTAAAAGACCCACTTAGGACAGCCATTAGGAACCAAAAGCCAGATACAATTGAGAAAGCGTACGAGTACGGGCAGATCGAATTAACTTTCTCTAGAAACCTGAATAAACACCAGGAAAACCGACGACGCGACAGCTCGATATACAGGAATCACCCATATGCCGAAAGACAACCAACCATCAGTGACTACAATAGCCGGTACATACCACGACAACAGAACTATTATAATGACAACAACGCTCGTCATGTACCACTACATTATAACAACAACAATGACAATAATAGTCGCTTTACACAGCGACAACAAAATTTCAACAACAATAATAGTGGTCGTTTCACACCGCGCCAACTAAACTTTAACAACGATAATAATAGACGCTCTCCACGTCAACGAAATTCCTATAACAATAGTAATGGTCGACACGATAGACAAACTTTAGTCACGAACCCCTTCCACAATGGCGACAAACCAGCTCAGACCCTAAACCACCAAGACAAGAACAACCATAATCCAAGCGCTCCCCTATGTAACATCAACGATGATGCAAATTTTTTATTAGAAGCCTCGGGAAGCCAGTCGGCTACATAAGCAAAAAGACTCACGGATCTTCCTTGCCATTTGTTCTCCTATCACCAAACTCCATGGTGTCAAACCCTCTCAAATTCCTAATAGACACTGGATCTACCTATTCATTCATAAATCCAGCACTTATTAATGTAGACCACATCAAAAAACTAACCTCCGATATCTATATCCACACTGTACTCAGTACATTCAAAATTCGGGAGTATACAGATAGAATAAATTTCAAACAATTTAGAAAAATGCCCAATTTCAAGCTCTTACTATTCAATTTCCACCCCCACTTTAATGGCCTCCTAGGCATGGACATCTTATCCGGCCTAAATGCAAAAATAAACTTTGCCGACTCCATACTTGAAACACCAGAAACCGCCATCCCAATCCTCACAAGGGCAAACCCTGTAGACACATTACATACCCTGCCACAAAATACCAAAATGCGATTACCACTCCCAGTAAACATCATGCAGGGAGACTTTATATATGAAACCACGAATTTGGATAATCAAATATCCATAACAGGCGGCTTATACACCGCAATCGCAGGATCCGCCTATTTCGAAGTCTGCAATAACTCAGACCAGATCCAAACACTTTACCTCGAAGAACCGTTACAGGCAGAAGAATTCTCTCCACAAACCCACCAATACTTAAACTGCATGTCCGCGGCAACAGATACAGAACGACCGAGCGACCAACAATTAAACATTCAGACGGAGCACCTCAACAACGAAGAAAAACAACAAATACTCAAACTTTGCAAGTCATTCAAAAGACTCTTCCACGACGAAAACAATCAACTAACATTCTCCAACGCCGTCAAACACTCTATCCCAACAACAGATAATACACCGATTCACACAAAATCTTACCGTTACCCATTTGTACATCAAGACGAAGTTCGAAAGCAAATTTCAAAAATGCTCAAACAAAACATTATAAAAAACGGCCATTCCCCTTGGAGTGCACCCGTCTGGGTCGTACCCAAGAAAAGTGGCGCTTGGTAATCGACTTTCGGAAATTAAATGAGAAAACTGTCTCTGATAGATACCCCATCCCGAACATTGCAGATATACTAGACAGGTTAGGAAGGACCATGTATTTCACAACACTAGACTTAGCAAGTGGCTTTCACCAAATTCAAATGAACCCACACGACGCAAGCAAGACGGCATTTACCGTCGAAAACGGGCATTATGAGTTCACGAGAATGCCCTTCGGTCTCAAGAACGCCCCTGCCACGTTCCAACGCGTTATGGACAACGTCTTAGGTGACTTAGTCGGTAACGTCTGTCTCGTCTATCTCGACGACATAATAGTATTCTCACCCTCACTTCAAAAACATATAGCAGATATTAAATCTGTATTCACAAAACTCCAAAACGCAAACCTAAAAGTCCAACCGAGCAAGTGTAACTTTTAAGGAAGGAAATCGACTTCCTGGGACACATCGTCACCCAGGAAGGAGTCAAACCAAACCCACTTAAGATTCAAGCCATCAAGGACTTCCCTGCCCGAAGACAGCTAGGGAAATTAAGTCATTTTTAGGACTATTAGGGTATTACAGGAAATTCATAAAGGACTTTGCAAAAATAACTAAACCCATAACGAGACAGTTAAAAGGAAAGAAATCAATAATAATAGACGATGAATTTAAACAAGCAGTCGAAATGTCAAAAGATCTTCTTTGTAATGATCCCATACTCACATACCCTGATTTCAACAAACCGTTCACGTTGACCACAGACGCAAGTAATTATGCGATAGGCTCTGTGTTGTCACAAGGCCCAGACACTAACGACAGACCCATATCTTTCGCTAGCAGGACACTATCGGACACGGAAATCCGTTATTCTACGATAGAGAAAGAAATGCTAGCTATCATTTGGTCTGTAGGTCATTTTAGACCATACCTCTTCGGGCGTAGATTCAAAATAGTCACAGACCATAAGCCACTAATCTGGCTAGAAAATCTAAAAGGCCAGAACCCAAAAACTACTTCGATGGAAAACCATCCTGGCCGCTTATGACTACGAAGTCGTATACAAAAAAGTGTCGCAAAACGTAGTCGCTGACGCACTCAGCAGAATTGAACCAAACTTGAACATAAACGAAGACCCACAAATTATACCAATCGCTTCACAACCACTAAATCACTTCAATAATCAAATAATATTTCACACCGGAATAACGACGTCAAGACAAGTAGAAACACCATTTGCCAATAAAATAAGAAACATAATCCCTCAAGTACGATAGACACCCCCACAGACCATTGATGCAAACCCCAACCTCCCCAGAGGGACCATTGGCGGTCGTGCATATAGACATATATTCCATTAATAATACTTGTAACCTCACCATTATCGACAAATTCACCAAGCTAGCGCAAGCATACCCCCTTAGCAATAGGAATTCAATAAAAGTCGCCGATGCCCTATTACAATTCATAAGCCACTACGGCGCACCAAAGAAAATTATTGACCAGGGCGCGGAATTTTCGGGCAGTCTATTCAATGACCTCTTAACCCAATTCCAAATAACAGCTCATACAACTTCATTTCAACAATCAACGGGCAACGCTTTTGTCGAAAGGCTGCATTCCACCTTAACCGAACTATTCAGGATAATCATAAACAAAAGAAAGGAAGCACGCCTAGAATGCGGGCATGACCAAATACTCGCAGAAGCAATAGCAACATATAACAACGCAATACACTCCAGCACTTCCTATACCCCTTTCGAGCTCTTCCATGGAACTCACATATTTAACAAAACAATAACATTCGACAACCACCACGACTACCTTAGAAAATTAAACGAATTTAGAGAAGTCATATACCCAAAAGTAAAAGAACATTTAAACACGACCACAGAAAAAAGATTGGCTAAATTAAACGAGGATAGAGAGACACCAGTCCAAGTCGAGCCTAATGATACGGTATTTAGAAAAGAAAACCGTAGAAACAAGATGACACCGAGATTTTCACTACACAAAGTAGGTAGAGACAAAGGCGTCACTTTCCTAACAACTAGAGGTCAAAAATTACACAAACAAAAAATTAGAAAAACAGTTAGGAAAAATACTAAAACCGACACATAATTCTCAACAACAAACTAAATCAAACTAAAAAACATAATTGATAAACTAAACATTATCCCTAAATTGTTATTCAATTTGTAAACAAAATGTAACGTTAGCATTAGATGAACACATTTACAAATTACCCTCATGTTATACCTTCAACACAACACTCTTGTTTAACATTAAGATACCCATTTTTGATACAAAATATATAAATTCATAATATCGTCGGATTTCATGGCGTACAACAACATCCACCAATACCAGCACAAGTGCCTAAGAATCGAGCAAAACTACTTCAGCGCAAAACCACAACAATTAGTGCCCAATCTACGCGACTGCAAAGACCTTATAAAACAGGATATTGATTCTACTACTGACGATGAGGAAGTTAAATCCAAGTTGGAAATCAACGAAGAAGATTGGTTAAAATTTCCGGAAGCCAGTCAACTACTCAAACAGACAATGGATGGATATCTTCTAGTGCTGTCCCATGAGGGTAACATTACTTATGTCACTGAGAATAGGGCATCACCGAGATTGATGCTCTTGGCCAGCAGAACTGGGAATATTCGCATCGATACGATCACGCTGAGATCAAAGAGGCTCTTAATCTCAAACGCAATGGCATCACTGATAAAATCAAGGACGATAATTCACAAGAATTAAATGTTAGTACACATCATCGTGATTTGTTTGTGCGCTTAAAGTGCACCTGACCAGTCGTGGACGTAGCATCAACATCAAAAGTGCCTTTTAGAAGGTCATACCCATCACTGGACAATTGGTGGTTAATGCCAAAGGCGAACGCTGCTTATAGCCATTGGACGACCCATACTACATCCCACAAACGTCGAGATACCATAACCAAACATTCGCTGGATATGAAGTTCACTTATGTGAATGACAAAATGCTAGCCCTGCTGCAATAACCACCCTTCTCCGATCCGGCCATTCTCCCTCAATGGCCTTTTCTTCGGACTGGGGGAGGAGTTAACATGTGCCACATCTCCCCGGCATGAACGTACCACAGCATAACACGGACACAGAAAACAACGCAAACTTGCAAACTGCAAGCCTAGCTCTGATGGACAACAACAAAATCACCACCATGCAAGCACGCTGACATTCACACTCATTCTCGTACACTGACACATACACATACTTTATTGTAATAAACAGGCATTCTCATTTTGTACTCCAAGCAATACAGTCGTTTTTTCCAGGCAGGAGGCCTCCTC
>JAEIGQ010000505.1:0-29918 GCA_018904275.1 Lordiphosa clarofinis | reverse complement strand
AGGAGGTGTGTGGGATGTGGGTGGGAGATGGGTGGAAACTGGATGGGAAGTGGGAGGGATGTGGGTGGGAGGTGTGTGGGATGTGGGTGGGAGATGGGTGGAAACTGGATGAAAAGTGGGAGGGATGTGGGTGGGAGGTGGGTGGGGATTTGGGCGGGAAGTGGGTGGGATGTGGGTGGGAGGTGGGTGGGAACTGGAGGGATGTGGGTGGGAGGTGGGTGGGATTTGGGCGGTGGGTGGGAGGTGGGTGGGAGGTGTGTGGGATGTGGGTGGGAGATGGGTGGAAAGTGGATGGGAAGTGGGAGGGATGTGGGTGGGAGGTGTGTGGAATGTGGGTGGGAGATGGGTGGAAACTGGATGGGAAGTGGGAGGGATGTGGGTGGGAGGTGGGTGGGATTTGTGCGGGAAGTGAGGTGGGAGGTGGGCGGGAAGTGGGTGGAATGTGGGTGGAAAGTGGGCAGGGAATTGGGTGATAAGTGGGTGGGATGTAGGCTGGAAGTGGGTGGAAAGTAGGTGGGAAACGGGTGGAAGTTGTGTAAGAAGTTGATTGGGAGTGGGTGGTGTGTAGGTGGGATGGGGGGTGGTAAGAACGCAGCAGCAAAGTCGTAACGGTGAAAAAGCAAAGTAGTAAAACGTTGATTTCAAGCCTATGTAAGTATGATTTGATTTCTGGGCTCTACAGAGGAAACAAATTTATAGAATGTTTTCAAATTTGATAAATATTTGACTCTCACGATTGACTTCAAACTGATTCTGATATGGGTTCTATACTGTTCAAGGCGCAGCGAAGCGCGACGGGCTTTTTGCTAGTAATTTATATTACCATAGTTTAGTTTTTTTTCTCCTTGAAGAAAATCCAGCGCCTTTGAAATTGGTTCCATCACCAAAGCGAACATGTTCAGGTACTGGATGTCACCTTGTCTAAAATACACCAAGCTCAGCTTATCGCAAAGCTCGTTAAGCTTCTCTTGAAGTGACAACAATTTTTTAACCGCGTCGTACAGCGAATTCCAACGCGTAACGACGGGCAATACCAACGAAGATCCCAAATGTTCCACAATTATTTCAGATGACTTTGGCCATCTGAACTTTTTCCACAGGCTATTGCATTTGTCCAATGCCTGAAAAAGAACAATAAAAAAATTTTAAAAATAGTTTTTCACTTAATACAATTCCATATTACAATCTTATGCTGGATATACAGGGGCTGCTTCGTTTTTAGAATCTGTTCAAAGTCCGTTGACGCAAGCAAATTAATTGAATGGCTGCAACACCTCTGATGCTTGGCCAAAAACTTATCATTTTCGAAAATGGGCATATCGTCTTCATTTATATTTTCGGGAACTTCCACGTCATTTTTGATTCCATAATCCTTGAAGGCCTTAACAAAGTTCGAGCCGTTGTCAGTGACCGTCCTAATTATGTTGCTTTTAAGTCCGTACCAGCTGTTTATTTCCGAGATCATCTCGGCCACTTTTTTGGAGAAATGTACGCCAAACATTCTTCTGCATGCCAACGCAACCGATTTCCGTTCGAACCTTTCGGTTAGCCAATGGCACGTGAAACCAAGAAAGCTACGGCGGTTTCCTGACCAAATATCAGCCGTAGTACAAAAATAGCTTGCTGAAGAAATTTGTGCTTTGATTTTCTCAAGCATATTGGCATATTTGTCAGTAAGTTTGACTACGGCTGTTTGCCTCCTCATGACCCTCAAGCCGTTATGCTCAAAGAGGTCAATGAACGATTTTTTGCCCAGAATAGAAACAGGCAAAGCGCAGTCAAAAATTGCATGCAGAAGCTTCTCGTTAAACTGTATTTGCGCGTTTTCCCCAGAAACTTTGCCGGTCTTCAGAGTATTGTACTTCGTGAACAGATCGGTATGTTTAACCCGCAAATGTGTTATGAAGATTGACGAAACTCCATCGCGCCCTCTAATTTGACGGTTGCATGCAGCACACTTAGCGCATGTTGTCTTATCTGAAACCTACAAGTTAAATTAATAAATATACATATGTATTTGAAAAGTATGTTGTTCAAACCTTTTTATACACTTGAAAAGTGTATTATAATTTTGCCCAGAAGTTTGCAACGCATAGAAGGAATCATCTCCGACCACATAAAGTATATATATTCTTGATCAGCATGACGAGCTGAGTCCATTAAGCTTTGTCCGTCCGTCTGTCCGTCCGTCCGTCTGTCCGTCTGTCTGAAGGTCAGTTTTGAAGGTAGCGAGCTGAAATTTTGCACAGAGTCTTCTTTTCTCTGCACGCTGCTAATATGTCGGAACCGACCGGATCGGATGACTACTTCTTGTAGCTGCCATACAAATGATCGGTCGAAAAATGGGTTTTAATGACAAAAACTGGTTTTCCTCAATATTACCGCTCTCAATCACGGTCATGGATAATATTTAATGTTTTTAAGCTGATCTGCGAAGTTTGGTCGAAGTCGCTAACCGATGAGACAAGCGTTTTCAAGTGTATAAAAACTTCGGCTCGGACGAAGTTAGCCTTGCCTTTCTCGTTTTTTGATAACATTTAATGCTATTTATTAAGCCCGACTATAGCATACTCTGTACCTGAGGTAGAAGCTGAATGCAATACTGGTGCTGCGCTCATCTCAAAGTCTTTTTCTCTCTCTTTCACTCTCTCTAAGATTGTGTGGTGTTAGTTGTGAATGGGTGGGAGGGCGTGTGGCGAGGGCGATATACTTTTTTGCTCATAACTTGAGAACCGCTGATCCGATCTTTTTCATTTCTTCTGCAAATCGATACATTTTGCTAATTACTAAAGCTTAGTACACACAGGCAAATAATTTGACAAATTGTTATGAAAATTTGATTAATTTATCCAAATTGGCGAACTTTTCGGCCATATTTGATCAAATTATTAGTGAATAGAACCATAGTTAATGATTTAAGTCCTGCAAAATCAGCAATCATGGCTATTTAGCCAAATATTTATCAAAATTTCCTAAAAATTTGTCAAATTATTTGCCTGTGTGAACTTATCTTAACTATTTCTAGAAGGTACGAAACGTCTATCTTCAAAACTGTAGGAGATATGACGTTTTTTCCGGATTGCCGGGGCGGGAGGGGGCGTGGCAAAAATTGAAAATAAACTTGATCTGCCAGCAAGTATAAGAAGCATTTGTCCCATACATGTCAAATGCTTTTCGAAGAAGAAGCTGAAGAAGATAGATGCATAAGTCAACAGCTGCACAAAAAGTTCATTAAACCGCGACAAAAAGTCGTTTAAATTCAATATTTTTTTTAAATATCGCACAATCAAAATACACCCGTCATCTCGTCTTTTTGATTTGATGCTCTGCCTATTGTTTTTGGCTAAACAATTAACAAACATACATTTTGCCGCTGGAGCAGAGTAAGGGTCAAAGTCCAAACAAACCAATAGGAAAACGTACTTGATCATTTCACATCATTTCACTCAAAACCCTCAACACTCACGCACTCATCTGTAACTCACTCAACGTTATGGCACCAGGTCAAGCCAAACGCGCTCGTGAGAACACCAACTCGGACCTGAAGGCGTCCCGATCCTCTGACGTTCTGTCTCCATCACTTCAGCAGATCCTCAATCAGCGCTTCTTAGAGCTTCTGAGCTAATTTCTGGGAATATGCATGATGCTGAACAGCGTATTCTCAATGCTTTGTTAGAGCGTTTCGATGACACTGGAGCTTAAGCAGCAAGCCGAGAGGATGGCGCAGCTGGAACGTGAAGTTGTTGAGCTCAAATCTATGCGCGACCAGCTTGGCGAGCGAGTTGTTCAGCTGGAACACGAGGTGGGTCAAATGCAAAGTCTAAGAGAGAGGGTGGGATGTTTGGAGTCGAAGCTGGCAGCGCTGCACATGGCAAGCTTCGCTTGTGATCTGCGTCTCCATGGAGTACCCTATAGTGAGGGAGAGAGTATCCGGGCCTACTTTAATTCACTGTGCTTCGTATTAAATGTCACACCACAGCCAAGAATTAAAGATATTTTCCGGATTCGTCGATTACGCCAAAGCATTGTAGTGAGAAACTCACTCTCATAAATTTTTAGTCTCCTAATGGCTATTGGAGTAGAGTTATAAGGGCGATTCCGACAAATGTGCTGCGTATTTGGGTCGGTGGAGCCATCGCCTAATTCCCGAAATTAAAGTTTGGGAAGGAAGAAAACATGGGGAAGTTAACCACTGGTTAACTCAAATACTAAGCGGCCACGGGTCCTTCAGGAGTTACCTACCTTGCTTGGGCCACGACTCCTCCCCAGAATGCACCTGGTGTGAAGGAGGACAAACAGAAGATGCCGAACACATTTTCTTCCACTGCGGACGATTAGAAGTGGAACGGCAGAGGCTGGTTTCAATCAGTGTAGTAGAAATAGGTCCTGATAACCTCGTGGCGGTAATGATCTAGAGGAAAGAAGTGTGGGATGCAGTAAGCACATTTGCTGCGTTCTCGATGATGGAGCTCCGCAGACTGGAGAGAGAGAGAGCGATCGCGGTTTAGACGGGACTTCCGCTGTGAAGCAGTGCTTTACGGCCGTCCCACAAGGGTTAAAACCAGTTCTGTAGCTGCCTTAGTCTTAATGTTAGTAATAGTTATATTATATAATGGAAATAAAAAAAAAAAAAAACAAGCGGGCGTGGGCGTTGTTAGCTCAACATTGCTATACGCGGCCCTATCTGGGCACAGGCCACACGATACGACTCATACGTACGAGGGGCAAAGGTAGCGCACCGGCTGTGTGCACTCAGAGCTATATGTGCATTCAGAACAGTGTCGAATGATGCAGCACTGGTGGTGGCGGGTCTGATCCCATTCAACCTGAAGGCACAAGAGGCGGCCAAAATTTTCAACGGAGGGACAGATGGCACAACACTGGCTGAGCATAAAGCGGAAATGCAAATGGAGACCCTACGAAGATGGCAAACCAGGTGGCAAAGGTCTACCAAAGGACAGTGGACGTTCAGCCTAATCCCTAACTAAGGCCCTTGGCTAGACAGAAGACACGAACAGGTTACATACTATCTGAAGACACTTTTGACAGGACACGGGTGTTTGAAATCTTACCTCTATAGGTTTAAACACGCTGACGACCCTTATTGCCCGGAATGTACCGGGCAGTCGGTCATCCAAGACGTAGAACACGTTATTTTTAATTGTCCGTCTTTCATTAATGAGCGAACTGAACTAAGCAGGCGGGTTGGGAGGACACCAGCCGTTTGTAACCTGGTGGAAATAATGCTAGAGTCAGGTGCAAAAATTGTTTCGTGAATAACTTCTGTGTTTTTGGGAACAGGGTATAAAAAGAGCAATGGTTGCCTTTTTCATACGTTCATTTATGTTGTCATTCCAGTGCAGTTTCTTATCCAGAATGACACCCAAGTCTTTGGCATTGTTTTATTTCTTATTTATTTATTTAGGTTTGACAAAGGTATCTGTCAACATTACTGGGTACAATTCAAAAAAGACAGTAAATTGTCTCTTACATCTAACGCAGAAGAGTGAGCAGAGAAAAGATAGTAATACAAATCATAATTAATACACAAACTTCGGAAAAGTTCATAGTGAGCAAAATTTGTTAGACAAGGCTGTAGGTAGATCGTAGAGAAATTTCTAGTTAGGCGCGAAGGAACCGCAAGATTTATTTGGCATAACAGAGCACAAGAGTCAATATCACCTGATAAAAGTTTGTGAAAAAAAGCACACAATGGCGCGTCCGAGGCTTTTTAAGAGATGGAAGATCAATTAAGAGTAATCTATGCTCGTATGGTGGAGGTGGTTGGTGGGATCCCAGTTGAGGCCGCGGAGGGCAAAAATTAAAAACTTTTTGAACTGATTCAAGCTGGTCTTGATATTTTTGGTAATGCAGTGACCAAACACACGACCCATATTCAAGTATTGGTCGTACCAGTGAGACGAATAAATGTTTAGTCAGATACGGATCGTTAAATTCCTTGGCCCATCTTTTGATAAACCCAAGAACACTCATAGCTTTGATAGAGATGACAGATTGTCACCCAATACGAGGCTTACTCTGTTGATTTTAGGCGGGATAAGATCAGGAATTTTGTACTTTCGGGTGAAAAGTGTAGCGTGCAGGGTTTTCTTCTTATCTAAATAACTGAATGGCCTTCAGATTAATAGATCTGATCAACTTCGCGCATTCGTTATTGGCCATAGAGGATTCGGGGCGTGCACTTCTTGCTGTGCTCGGGCTCAGCTCGTCGGATGGGGTGGGGTTCTTCCTCCTCCAATTATGGCAAACACACCACTCTAATAAATTAGTGCACTTTGAAAAGTAGGAATTAAAGGAACATCGGAATAGGGACTTAAATAGACTGACAGGGTATTGAGCTGTTGGTTATACCCTATTCTGTACCCACCCTTCCTTGGCATACCTCTTGGGAAAGGATCTTGGTATGCCCCTTTGCAGATCCTAGCTGCTACTTACGTATGGGATGGCATTGGCATTTTGGATCGGCGACGGACCATGGGGAAAATCTTAAGCTGTCATTTCAATTCTAGCGGAGAACATTATTTATTATCGGGAATAGATTTAAATTCATAATCGTGCTTAAACATTATCTAATTCATTGTTCATTGAGACTTCAAGGTTACCCTTACCAAACTAAAGAAAACGAGGAAATTATTTCTGTGTTATTTCAAAATGAAATGAAATCTTTACTATACAGACATACACACTACTTTCACTTCTTAGGTGGATGCAAGAGACTTAGGTTCAAGAAAAAGTTAAATTCAATTTAGTTAAAGATTTACATTAAAGGTTGAATGACAGGAAATATTTAAAATAAAGTAATAGAAAAAAAAACTACATTTAATGCTCCGAATAAGGTTTTTGATCATAGAGTCCCTCTTGCAATCTCCACTTTTAAAACCAGATGCTGTAGGTGGACCTCATGTGATGCAACACATGTACTACGGGTGTGGATTAATCATTGCAAACACCTTGCCCACCTTCTGGGCCTATACAAAATTAACAATGGGTCGTGTATGCGCCTAACACATTTTGGGGAAAGAATCTCGTCACTGGGCGGGCAGTGTAGATTTCCTCCGGGGTTGGTAATTTCCTTGGTTCGACTTAACCAAGAGCTTTGGTTTGTGACCTTAGCGGGCGCCGTTAAATGACACCGATTATTTGGGTCTTGAAGAGTGCTGGATGCCAATAAGCAATAATGTGTGTTTAATAAACATGTCACCCTCGTGTTTAACACAAGAAGATGTTACAAATCTGACTACATGAACCCACTTGAATATGATACACTTGAAAAGGTCAAACTAGGTAGGGGTCCCTTTCCCACGCCTACAAGCACATCTGTTCAAGAGGGGAAATGCGTGACAAAAAAGGATAAATAACCACATGTTGTCTAAATTTAGTAAGCAAGAGCAACACCACACTATTTTTAAATAGGCAAGTAAGATGATCGAAAAGAGATATAATACATTCGAACAACTAAGTATATAAGAAACAAATGTATCACATGTATTGAATAAGGACAAGAATAATTATAATTACAGTTGTCTCATGTATTAGGTATATAAGTTTATCTATAAAACCAGTAACGCTCCTTAATAAAAATCAGTTCCTAACAGTAAGCGATTGTGTTCTTAGTTAGGGATTCGGCAATTGTGCGAACGTTTCTGCTGAATCACTGAGCTGTTCGAGCGGCTCTTTGATTTTAAGGAATAAGTTGCACATTATGGTCCTTCGAGTATTCACTTACTCTCATAGACCGCCAAACCAGTTGGCATACTCTTAAAACGGTATCCACGGTATTAAGTCCTCAAGGCGCACCTCACAGTGCACTACGGCATAGATTAGGGAAACTAAATAAAAAAAAATTCAGCCCTAAGACGGCGGCGCGGGATTTGGCGGGGTTTGAGAGAACCAGCGAACCTACAAGCGGCAGCGGAGGCTAAGGCGACCACCGCGGCGAAACTACAAGCGGCAGCGGAGGCTCAGGCGACCACCGCGGCGAACTTACAAGCGGCAGCGGAGGCTAAGGCGACCACCGCGGCGAAACTACAAGCGGCAGCGGAGGCTCAGGCGACCACCGCGGCGAATCTACAAGCGAATCAACAAGCGGCAGCGGAGGCTCAGGCGACCACCGCGGCGAACTTACAAGCGGCAGCGGAGGCTAAGGCGACCACCGCGGCGAAACTACAAGCGGCAGCGGAGGCTCAGGCGACCACCGCGGCAAATCTACAAGCGGCAGCGGAGGCTAAGGCGACCACCGCGGCGAACCCACAAGCGGCAGCGGAGGCTCAGGCGACCACCGCGGCGAATCTACAAGCGAATCAACAAGCGGCAGCGGAGGCTCAGGCGACCACCGCGGCGAATCTACAAGCGGCAGCGGAGGCTAAGGCGACCACCGCGGCGAATCTACAAGCGGCAGCGGAGGCTAAGGCGACCACCGCGGCGATCTACAAGAGAATATTGGAAAAGGCGGAGGAGTTTTGGGAGACTGCAGCACAAAAAGGCGCAGGACCTCAGCCTCTAACGATAGAGGAATATAAGGCAGAAAAAAAAAGCAAAAAAGAAGAAAATATAAAGAACTTTATCGATTAATAAATTTGTCAACTGGGGAACATAAGCAGAAACTTAAAAAAGATTTAAGCGAATTGAAAAAGATTGATAATAAAAAACAATAAAAAATAAGATAAAAAAAAAAAATTTTTTTGAATTGAATAATATTTAAATACAAAATGGTGCTAACAAGAGAGCAGCTAAACGCTTTAGCTGCAAGTCAGTCTGCAATTTATATGCAGATGAAAAAATGGGAAGAGGAATTAAATCTCATTGATGGTTCTAATATGGACCTAATGACAGAGGTTCAGAACCAGTGGGAGCTCTTCAAGCAACAGCACGAAGAGATGATAAGAAATAAAGAAGTTTTTTCTGGCGATTATTTTTCTAAGGATGGCTTCGCAAAAACTCAAGCCTTAAAGAACAAAATAATATCTGAGCTAAATAAAAAAACAGTAGAAAAAACCATGAACACATCCATGCAGCAAATGATCGGAGACCAAGAAATTCGGAAGCAGGAATTCAACCAAGCATGTGAGACGCTGTTAAGAACAATAAAAAGAGCTGGTTTAGATGTTAAACTACATCGAATCGACAGCGAATACTTAAAAGAAGATTTTCAGCAAATAACGGACATTTTCAAAAAATTAAAAGAAAATGGGCAAATCACTTCATCGCTATTGGAAAGATACGAGAAGTTGAAGCAGAAAAAACGAGACAAAGAAATATGGATGACTCAACATAAGCCATCTGAACAATGTATAAAGCTAAGAGAGATTGAAATACCTCCGTTTTTTGGAGATATTTCGACTTGGGCTAGTTTTTATGACATTTTTAAGGAAATGGTAGCAAATAACGTTTGCCTATCAAATAAAGAGAAGCTAATGCGCCTTAAAGAATTAGTTAAGGGTGAAGCAATGTATTTGATAAAACATTTGCTTATTACTGAGGATAATTATGAAGTGGCACTATCGATTTTAAAAAACAGATATGAAAATCGAAGACAACTATTCATGAAGCATTTTCTGCAAATACTCGATTTGCCACTGATGAACAGCGAATCGGAACGAAGTATTCAGCAGATGCTGGACACCACACAAAAATGCACTCATGCCATTAAAGGAATGGAAATTCCACTTGACGACTCCGATGTGTTTATCGCAGGAATATTATTGAGAAAATTTGATCGTTCAGGACAACAGCAATACGAACACACATGTGCTACACCAAAAGAAGTTCAAACATTAAATGATGTACTAGAGTTTCTGGAAAAACACCTGCAAGCGATAAAAGCGATTCGACATCCGAAGCAATATAACCGCAAAAATCCAAAAATAATGAGCAGTACAGTGGATTACAGTTGCTTGTATTGTAAAATGACGGGCCACAGGATAGAAGATTGCAGAAAGTTTACAAATATGTCTACAAGCGAGAAATGGAACTTTGTACAATTGGAACGAATATGTTTTAGATGTCTTGGTCACAAATATTCACCATATAGAAACTGCCCAGAAGAAGAGAAGACATGTGAAATATGTAAAAACCCTCACCATGAATTATTACATACGGATGAAGAGGTTAAATTAGCAATGACATTACAATCACCGGAAAACAAGAAGACATTACTGTCAACTGCACAAGTTCAAGTTCAAGCTGCAACTGGAGAATGGGTGATGTTCCGTGCAGTAATAGATCAAGGATCGCAAATCACAGTTATATCAGAGGAAGCAGCTCTAATTCTAAAATTACCAAAGCATAAGAAGAAAACTAAAATATATGGACTTGGTGAAAATTTAGTGGGAGTTTCTAAAGCGGCTCTTCAGTTGAAAATTCGACCACGGTTCCAGAGCAAAGAAATGTTTAAAACAGAAGCTGTCGTTTTACCAAAACTACTCAGCCCACAACCACCTAGTTCATTTGCATATGAAAAAGGAACATGGAAAAATGAGAGGCTAGCAGAAATTACAGAAATTCTAATGCAAGGCCTGAAACAAGAAGACACTGTAATCGGGCAATGTACAAAACTCGGATGGATTTTATCAGGAGCAGTGCAAGCAATCGGAAAGCAACCAATACAAACGGCGGTAAACTTAAAACAGATTTGTAAAACAGAGGAAGTGCCCGAAGTAACAATTACAACGGATAATGACAAATGCACGGCAACGAACAATATTGATAGAAAATTGACAATAAAAATGCCCGTTACAAAGGAAAAAAGAACAACGAAAAAAGAAGTAATAAATGAATAATTATCAAAGCAAGAATATGACAATAATTTTGGAGAAATGACCCGAATTTTTAATATTCCGCCGGCAAGTCCTCACTTTGGAGGAAATTTAAAAGCATGTACTAATTTAGTAAAACACCATTTAATAAGTGGAAAAGGTGACAAAAAGCTGTCACACGAAGAAGTAATCGATGCAATTCGAAATTCAAGACCATTAGGTTCAATCGACTGTAGCAAAAAGATTGTCGATATTTCAGAGATCGGTCATTATATGATAAGAAAGCTTATAATTGACGATTCAGAAGACGTAGATGTATCATTATTCGATCCATGGAAACGGTTTTTAAAAATGAAAAATCAATTTTGGCAAAAATGGAAGGAAAAATGCCTGTTTTTACTTCAGGAATGTTTAAAGTGGCAAAATGAATCTATTAACTTGGAAAATGAAAAAATTGCTTTAACAGATAGTGAGAGTATAAGTTCAACAAAATGGCAACTTGGAAGGATTGAAGAAACACATCCAGGGAACGACGGGAAAGTTCGAGTTGTTTCTATTAAAACGCAAAATGGAGTTATAAAAAGACCAATAACAAATGTATGGCCATTGGAAACAGAGAAAGAAGAGACAAAGCTGAAGCAGAGTTCAAAAACAATTAAATCAGCCATTTTCATTAGTTGTTTACTGTTGTTTACGCTAACAAGAGGTGTAGCATCGTCAAACATAACAACTGAGGAGAAAAACGAAGTTATACCATTTAAAAACAACACAATGATATATTTGGACAACCTTGGGTTAATGGATATAGTATCATCCAAGTGGAATATGATCATATACTACAATTTTTATGCATATAAAACAGAAATGATTCAGATCGAAAAATATATTGTGGAATTAGGAATCAGCTGTCAATCATTAGCGCTATTTGAAGGAGCATGCAAAATAATGCATACAAAAACGAGCCCCATTTGAGTTTTTTGGAACACATCACCACATATTATTCGGAACAATGGATGCTGAGGATAGAGATATAGTCGAATCAAACGTTCGAAATATATTTGAAAATCAACAAGACTTGGAAAAGCTGTATAAAAAAACAAACATCAATAACACAGCCCAACAGTGATTTTGGTGCAGGTCTATTTTTAACAGATTATGTTAATATAGACTTCACTGAACAAAACTGTATCATTGGTTTTGTTCAATCAGCTCTAGTTTCCAAGATATCGCGGAAAAACCAAAAGTCGACTTTTGGCACTCTAGATTTATGGAGGCCACACTAGGCATAATTATCTGAATTTATGAACTAATTGCGATAAAGTACATATCAATGCAAACTTTAAAAATCATAGCCGCTATAATAGTACAGAGGAAAGTGTCTAAATTGGCCTCTAAGGACAGACATTTTTCGATTTATAGCATTTTTAGCATTTTTAATAGCCCGTTAAAGCTAGCGCAGTTATTGAATTAATATTTTCACCATCTGAGCCTGTAGACAAACATATGATCTAATTTTGTGATTTTTATGGCGATTAAATCAATTTATTTGGCAAAGTTATAGCCTCTTAAACACAAAAATACATATTTAAATTTATGGGAGGAAAACTAGATTTGTAACTGAAATTTTTATAGGAACTGTGAAAAGGCTACTTGTTTCCAAATATAATTTATCATCTACATGTAAACATATACCAATTTATGCCGAACCAAGTAGCCCTTTTACAGTTCCTATACAGATTTAGAGTAACAATCTAGTTTTCCTCCTATAAATTTAAATATGTATTTTCGTCTTAAACACGCCATATCTTTGCCAAATAAACTTATTTAAATGCCATAAAAATCACAAAACTAGATCATATGTTTGGTTATATGCTCAGATGGCGAAAATATTAATCCAATCAACGCGCTTCCTTAAAACGGGATGATTTATTTTGATAAAAATGCTATAAATCGAAAAATGTCTCTCTTTAAAGGCCAAATTAGACACTTTCCGCTGGACTTATATGGTCCCTATGATTTTTTAATTTGCAATGATAAGTCCTTTATCGTAAATAGCTCATATACTCAGACATTTATGCCTAGTGTGGCCTCCATAAATCCTAGAGTGCCAAATATTCAAGATTTTCGTTTTTCCGCTATATCTTGGAAACAAGAGCTGATGGAACGAAACCGAAACCAGTTTAGGAATCAGTAAACATAAACTTATCATATTTTTAAATCAAGAGGGCTGCACCTCACAAAGATGGTCATTTTGTTGGCCTGTGTAATTGACTCTACACTTAATGTTTTAACGAAAACCACCGAAGATATGAACAATCAGTTTAAAGTAATGGATGGTGGAATAAAAAGACTGCAGAATGAAATAAGAAGAAATCAATATGTCAATAGAATGGCGCTATCATATCAAATAGTATTATCACAAATTGAACAATTGATGGAAAACTGTGAAAAAACGCAATCATCGATAATGCTTATAACGGCCGTTCAGCTGAATGCATGTACTCGCCAACGTAATAAACACTTTCTCTGACGAGGAAATTGGATATGGAAAGCAGCATCAGACAACTCCTGTGAACTAGCAGCACTCAAACAAAGCATGGAACCCGCATGTGAATTTCAAGAAACGCTTGATGAAAATGTATGGGTGGAACTCAATACTCCTAATACGTGGTTATACAAAGCGTTCAGCGATACCATATTAGAATGGACATGTGGAAACCATAACAGTCAAGTGATGAAAATTGCCGCCCAAGGAATACTTAAACTTCGCCGAGGCTGTACCGCTCGCAATGGAAAACACCTTTTAACAGCAGCTCATGATATCACCACTGAAGACGTCGTCCACAATGAAGCAGCACCAGTTACGGTCTTAGCAAGTAAAATTAAATCAGAAAAAATAAAGCCTATGGTAACAAAAGTAATAAACAACACTTATGACATAATGAAACTAAGAGAATTTGTAGATGAGCAAAAATTAGAAAACGATAAGCTCAGAGGAATAAATGTTCACAACGCAAGTGGTCACATTTCGTTTTGTTTAATATTAATTGGATTGTCAGTTCTAGGTATTATTTACGGAGTACAAAAATGTAAATCAAAGAACAATAAAATAAAAATCGAATTTGGAACTCCACAAAATGTAGCGTAAAATATATACATATATTTAAAAAGAAAGAAGAAAAAAAAAATTCTAAACATTAATTGCATGACAAAATTATTAATAAGGTATAAGTCATTAAGGCCCCCCGCAAAATGTTTAATAAACATGTCACCCTCGTGTTTAACACAAGAAGACGTTACAAATCTGACTACATGAACCCACTTGAATATGATACACTTGAAAAGGTCAAACTAGGAAGGGTCCCTTTCCCACGCCTACAAGCACATCTGTTCAAGAGGGGAAATGAATGGACAAAAAAGGATAAATAACCACATGTTGTCTAAATTTAGTAAGCAAGAGCAACACCACACTATTTTTAAATAGGCAAGTAAGATGATCGAGAAAGAGATATAATACATTCGAACAACTAAGTATATAAGAAACAAATGTATCACATGTATTGAATAAGGACAAGAATAATTATAATTACAGTTGTCTCATGTATTAGGTATATAAGTTTATCTATAAAACCAGTAACGCTCCTTAATAAAAATCAGTTCCTAACAGTAAGCGATTGTGTTCTTAGTTAGGGATTCGGCAATTGTGCGAACGTTTCTGCTGAATCACTGAGCTGTTCGAGCGGCTCTTTGATTTTAAGGAATAAGTTGCACAATGTGACTCTCTGAATCCGCCAAGAAAATGCTTTTGCAGAATAAGCCTCAATGCATGGCTACCGCTTAGATTGGGCAGTCCTAGTCCCAAACGAAAAGGCACTGGCTCGAAGCACTATAAAAAGACCACAGAATTATACTTCTGAAGAGGCACTTATGAAATTTCGTACCTGGCCAAATTCTTTTCGCACAATTCACTTTTCTTTTCTTGATGTGGATTCCAAAAAAATTGCGTCAACCAACCGTCTGAATACTCCAGTTCTCAGATTTGGGACTAGAGGGGTCTTATGCAATCGCCACGTGGGTTTAATTTTCTAAGTCAACGATAACTCCGCACAGGTCGCTTGCTATATGTTGTGCTCTGCACAAAAGACATTCGCTCACTGTCTGTGCTACGCTAAGCTATGCTTGCATTAACCTATGCTAGCTAACCGAAGCCGACGTCAGATAAGAACGGTGCAATCGTATGATGTGCTGATGCTTATCCAAGGTGACCTAAGAGCATTTTGATCTTCTCTTTTCGTACTTCTACCGCTGGAGCAGAGTAAGGGTCAAAGTCAAAACAAACCAATAGGAAAACGTACATGAAGTGATCAGGCAAAGGAGAGAGACTCCACCAACAACACACATCATTTCACTCAAAACCCAATACCACTCAACACTCACGCACTCATCTGCAACTCACTCAACGTTATGGCACCAGGTCAGGCCAAACGCGCTCGTGAGAACACCAACTCGGACCTGAAGGCGTCCCGATCCTCTGACGATTCTGTCTCCATCACTTCAGCAGAACCTCAATCAGCGCTTCTTAGAGCAGGCTGATCTAATTTCTGGGAATATGCATGATGCTGAACAGCGTATTCTCAATGCTTTATTAGAGCGTTTCGATGGGATGACACTGGAGCTTAAGCAGCAAGCCGAGAGGATGGCGCAGCTGGAACGTGAAGTTGTTGAGCTCAAATCTATGCGCGACCAGCTTGGCGAGCGAGTTGTTCAGCTGGAACACGAGGTGGGTCAAATGCAAAGTCTAAGAGAGGTGGGATGTTTGGAGTCGAAGCTGGCAGCGTTGCACATGGCAAGCTTCGCTTGTGATCTGCGTCTCCATGGAGTACACTATAGTGAGGAGAGAATATCCGGGCCTACTTTAATTCACTGTGCTTCGCATTAAATGTCACACCACAGCCAAGAATTAAAGATATTTTCCGGATTCGTCGATTACGCCAAAGCATTGTAGACCCGATAATAATAATTAAGCTGGAAAATGTTCGAGAAAAAAATACGCTAGTTAAAGGCGCGAAGGAACCGCAAGATTTATTTGGCATAACAGAGCACAAGAGTCAATATCACCTGATAAAAGTTTGTGAAAAAAAGCACACAATGGGTTTTTAAGAGATGGAAGATCAATTAAGAGTAATCTATGCTCGTATGGTGGAAGTGGTTGGTGGGATCCCAGTTGAGGCCGCGGAGGGCAAAAATTAAAAACTTTTTTGAACTGATTCAAGCTGGTCTTGATATTTTTGGTAATGCAGTGACCAAACACACGATCCATATTCAAGTATTGGTCGTACCAGTGAGACGAATAAATGTTTAGTCAGATACGGATCGTTAAATTCCTTGGCCCATCTATATATATAAAAAAGTTCAACCTGACTGACTGACTGACTGACTGGTGACCGTCGTACAGCCTAAGCCATAAAAGACAGGAAGATGAGATTTTCACAGTAATTTTATCTTATGCTGAAAGTTGTACATAAGTTGTAAGCATAGTACGCGAAATAGAGATTTTGGAAAATCCGCACAGAGGAAATTGGCCGGAAAATTCTAAATCCAAAAAACTTTTTATCACACAATTGGCTTGAAACTCGGTTTGTAAGCATAGAATACGAAATAGTTTAAAATGTTATATTCCGAAGTTGGAAAATTTGACCTGACGGTCGAAAAATTCCCGGAAAATTCTGCATAAAAAAACTATTTTCCATCCGACTGGCTTGAAACTCGGTTTGTAAGGACAAAATACGAAATAATTTGTAATGTGATTTTTCAATGTCGGAAAAGCCGCCCAAGAGGAAAATGGCCGGAAAATTCTGCATGCAAAAACTATTTTTCATACGATTAGCTTGAAACTCGGATTGTTAGGTCAAAATGAGAATTTATTTTGTTTTTTTAATTTTCCGATGTTGGAAATATCGCCGGGATGCTCACTGTGAAGTGAATGGGATGTGGGTGGGCTGGGGTGGAAAGTTGTTTTGGAAGTGGGTGGTAAGTGGATGTAAAGTGGGTGAAATGTGGCAGGAAGTGGAAGGGATGTGGGTGGGATGCGGGAGGGATGTGGGTGGGATGTTAATGGGAAGTGGGCGGGAAGTGGACGGGAAGATGACGGGAAGACGGCAGGAGGTGTGTGGTATGTGGGTGGGAAGTGGGCGGGAAGTGGGATGTGGGTAAGTGGTGGGATGTAGGTGGGAAGTGGATGGGTGGAGTGTGGCGGTAAGTGGGAGGGATATGGGTGGGATGTAAATGGGAAAAGGGTGGGAAGTGTGCGGTATGTTGGAGGCAAGTGGGTGGGATGTAGGTGCGAAGTGGGCGGAAAGTGGGTGGGATGTGGGCTGGAAGTGGATGGGATGTGGTGGGAAGTGGGTGGGATGGAAATGGGAAGTGAATGGAATGAGGGTGGAATGTGGGTGGGAAGTGGGCGGAAAGTGGGTGGGATGTGGGCGGAAAGTGGAGGGATGTGGGTGGGATGTAAATGGTGGTGATCGGGATTTGGGCGGGAAAAGGGCGGGAAGTGTGCGGTATGTTGGTGGCAAGTGGGTGGGAGGTAGGTGGGAAGTGGGCGGAAAGTGGTGGGATGTGGGCGGGAAGTGGTTGGAATGTGGGTGGGAAGTGGGTGGTATGGAAATGGGAAGTGGATGGGATGTGGTTGGAATGTGGGTGGGAAGTGGGCGGAAAGTGTGTGCGAAGTGGGCGGAAAGTGGGTGGAATGTGGGCCTGAAGTGGGTGGTAAGTGGGTGTGCGTTGGTTAAATACTGTTGAAGGCGCAGCGAAGCGTGGCGGGCTATTTGCTAGTCTTTGATAAACCCAAGAACACTCATAGCCTTGATAGAGATGACAGATTGTCACCCAATACGAGGCTTACTCTGTTGATTTTAGGCGGGATAAGATCAGGAATTTTGTACTTTCGGGTGAAAAGTGTAGCGTGCAGGGTTTTCTTCTTATCTAAATAACTGAATGGCCTTCAGATTAATAGATCTGATCAACTTCGCGCATTCGTTATTGGCCATAGAGGATTCGGGCGTGCACTTCTTGCTGTGCTCGGGCTCAGCTCGTCGGATGGGGTGGGGTTCTTCCTCCTCCAATTATGGCAAACACACCACTCTAATAAATTAGTGCACTTTGAAAAGTAGGAATTAAAGGAACATCGGAATAGGGACTTAAATAGACTGACAGGGTATTGAGCTGTTGGTTATACCATATTCTGTACCCACCCTTCCTTGGCATACCTCTTGGGAAAGGATCTTGGTATGCCCCTTTGCAGATCCTAACTGCTACTTACGTATGGGATGGCATTGGCATTTTGGATCGGCGACGGACCATGGGGAAAATCTTAAGCTGTCATTTCAATTCTAACGGAGAACATTATTAATTATCGGGAATAGATTTAAATTCATTATCGTGCTTAAACATTATCTAATTCATTGTTCATTGAGACTTCAAGGTTACCCTTACCAAACTAAAGAAAACGAGGAAATTATTTCTGTGTTATTTCAAAATGAAATGAAATCTTTACTATACAGACATACACACTACTTTCACTTCTTAGGTGGATGCAAGAGACTTAGGTTCAAGAAAAGTTAAATTCAATTTAGTTAAAGATTTATATTAAAGGTTGAATGACAGGAAATATTTAAAATAAAGTAATAGAAAAAAAAAACTACATTTAATGCTCCGAATAAGGTTTTTGATCATAGAGTCCCTCTTGCAATCTCCACTTTTAAAACCAGATGCTGTAGGTGGACCTCATGTGATGCAACACATGTACTACGGGTGTGGATTAATCATTGCAAACACCTTGCCCACCTTCTGGGCCTATACAAAATTAACAATGGGTCGTGTATGCGCCTAACACATTTTGGGGAAAGAATCTCGTCACTGGGCGGGCAGTGTAGATTTCCTCCGGGGTTGGTAATTTCCTTGGTTCGACTTAACCAAGAGCTTTGGTTTGACCTTAGCGAGAGCGGTTAAATGACACCGATTATTTGGGTCTTGAAGAGTGCTGGATGCCAATAAGCAATAATGTGACTCTCTGAATCCGCCAAAAAAATGTTTTTGCAGAATAAGCCTCAATGCATGGCTACCGCTTAGATTGGGCAGTCCTAGTCCCAAACGAAAAGGCACTGGCTCGAAGCACTATAAAAAGACCACAGAATTATACTTCTGAAGAGGCACTTATGAAATTTCGTACCTGACCAAATTCTTTTCGCACAATTCACTTTTCTTTTCTTGATGTGGATTCCAAAAAAATTGCGTCAACCAACCGTCTGAATACTCCAGTTCTCAGATTTGGGACTAGAGGGGTCTTATGCAATCGCCACGTGGGCTTAATTTTCTAAGTCAATGATAACTCCGCACAGGTCGCTTGCTATATGTTGTGCTCTGCACAAAAGACATTCGCTCACTGTCTGTGCTACGCTAAGCTATGCTTGCATTAACCTATGCTAGCTAACCTAAGCCGACGTCAGATAAGAACGGTGCAATCGTATGATGTGCTGATGCTTATCCAAGGTGACCTAAGAGCATTTTGATCTTCTCTTTTCGTACTTCTACCGTTTCATAAATCAGTTAAACGCAATGTTAATAGTTTTAGTTCAGTTAAACTCCCCTGTGGGAAACTGGCCACTACAAAAGCACTAATTCCGTCTTAACCGGGCTTACGTCAAGCCACAAGATTTTGTCCACTGAGCAAGTGTTGTCAGTGCGTTCTGCATGAGGTCACACAGCGTTTGAGGAAACATTCCACATTTGTAGATGGCAATATTATCCGCGTAAGCCACTTCTTCGTGTCCCTCCGCCTCCATTAGCCGCAGCAGTTGGGTGACTGTTACAACCCACAGCATAGGAGAGAGAACACCTCCTTGTGGAGTGCCTCTGTTTACACATCTGCGAGCAGTTGTTCAATGAATCCCACCAGCGGCACATCTGCTCCCACATATGTCAAGGCAGAGGTTATGGCGTTAGGTTGGACGTTATTGAAGGCACCATCTATGTCGAGAAATGCTACTAAAGAGAAGAGTCTTACTTCAAGTGATCTTTCAATCCTCAAGACCAGGGAGTGCAGGGCGGTTTTAGTAGACCTACCCTTGCTGTATGCATGTTGGGTGTGTGCTAGATGAGCAGGACTAATAGTTTGCCTCAGGTGTGCATCTATAAGTCTCTCGAGAGTTTTAAGAAGAAACGTGGATAGGCTGATTGGCCTATAATTATATAATTATAATCGTTTGGTTTCACATTTGGTATGACTATTACTTTAGTTTCTCTCCACCTAGTGGGGATGTAGTTGACCTCGAGACAGCTAACATAGATTGTGTAAAGCCAGGTCATTGTGCACCCAAAGGTTTGTTGTAGTTGGGCAGGATATATGTTATCGATACCTGGCGACTTAAATGGTTCAAACGAATCGATAGCCCATATAATTCTGGTCTCCGTGACAATGGTTTTGTCGTATTGCATAGAAAGGTCGGGTTGTCTAACCTAGGGTATTAAGTTTAGGGAGCATTCAGGGAGGTGAGTGCTTAGCAGAATATTTAGAGATTCTTCGCTCAAGTCGGTCCAGATTCCGTCTGTTTTTTGTAAGAGTCCTGGCGGGGTTGGTGAGCTAGACAGGATTTTTCTGAGCCGTAATGCATCGGAAGCAGATTCAATATTACTACAGTAAAGCTTTCTTATAAGTAGTTAGCTTTTGTTTATATATAACTCCCAAGCGGTTGTTTGGTCGTTACATTTAGCCACGTTAAAGGTGCGACAACATTCTTTCCGGAGCTTATCCAGCTCTGCGGACCACCAAGGTGGTTTAAGGGTGCATATTGTTTTTCTAGGGGGCATGCCTTGTTAAATGATTCATTATATGCGATGGTAAGCATTTCCACAAGTTCATCTAATTGTTTTTCCGTACTTGGTATATATGATGGGGATTGTTCAAGTTTTTTGAGTAGAAGCTTATTGTGTGCTTCCCAATTGGTTTTTTTAGGGTTCTGTATCCTTATGGGTGAAGGACACTTTTGTGTAAATAAGATCTCTATATAGCGATGGTCAGAGAAGGAGTGCTCTGGTAGCACAGAGGTCTTCAGAGGTTATGGTAATATCCAGAACCTCTTTTTTATTTTATATAATAAATGTGGTATCGTTCCCTCTATGCGCAAGTTCGACTGCAATAGGTATTTAGACAGTGACTCACCTCGCTCGTTGAAATCTGACTGCCCCAGAGTGTGTGGTGTGCGTTGGATATTTTCGCCAGAGTCACGGAATATGGATGGATGACTCTCGGTGTCATAAGCCATATAAAAAGAGGCCAGCCTGATGGTTGAACTCCCCAGCTTAGGCTGACCGTGGTGATTTCATTATCGCTAAACTGGGGAATTTGTAGCGTGCGCATGCTTTGGTTTTTGAGTAAATACCATTCAATTATAACTATGTAACACTTAGTTGCATGCTCACTTGTATTCTATCCCATAAGGAAATCTGAGCGACCACTTCAGTCGCTGGCTCGAGCGATGTGTCAGCAAATCCCTCGCTTATATATAAGCGATAAGCTACACACGCACACATAACAATGCATGTGCACGCTGCTAACTAAAAGATATTTAACGCAAATTAAATGCAGCCAAAACAGTCCAACGAAAACAGCCGAGACCTCGAGTTGAATTAAGTTTACGTTACACGTACGATTTTTAAAATACAAATGCTTAACAAATGCTTTTCGAAGAAGAAGCTGAAGAAGATAGATGCATAAGTTAACAGCTGCACAAAAAGTTCATTAAACCGCGACAAAAAGTCGTTTAAATTCAATATTTTTTTTAAATATCGCACAATCAAAATACACCCGTCATCTCGTATTTTTGATTTGTTGCTCTGCCTATTGTTTTTGGCTAAACAATTAACAAACATACATTTTGCCGCTGGAGCAGAGTAAGGGTCAAAGTCAAAACAAACCAATAGGAAAACGTACATGAAGTGATCAGGCAAAGGAGAGAGACTCCACCAACAACACACATCATTTCACTCAAAACCCAATACCACTCAACACTCACGCACTCATCTGCAACTCACTCAACGTTATGGCACCAGGTCAAGCCAAACGCGCTCGTGAGAACACCAACTCGGACCTGAAGGCGTCTCGATCCTCTGACGTTCTGTCTCCATCACTTCAGCAGATCCTCAATCAGCGCTTCTTAGAGCAGGCTGATCTAATTTCTGGGAATATGCATGATGCTGAACAGCGTATTCTCAATGCTTTATTAGAGCGTTTCGATGGGATGACACTGGAGCTTAAGCAGCAAGCCGAGAGGATGGCGCAGTTGTTCAGCTGGAACACGAGGTGGGTCAAATGCAAAGTCTAAGAGAGAGGGTGGGATGTTTGGAGTCGAAGCTGGCAGCGCTGCACATGGCAAGCTACGCATGTGATCTGCGTCTCCATGGAGTACCCTATAGTGAGGGAGAGAATATCCGGGCCTACTTTAATTCACTGTGCTTCGCATTAAATGTCACACCACAGCCAAGAATTAAAGATATTTTCCGGATTCGTCGATTACGCCAAAGCATTGTAGACCCGATAATAATAATTAGGCTGGAAAATGTTCGAGAAAAAATACGCTAGTGAAAGCAATAGGAGTGTACCGGCGCAAACAAAAAGAACCACTAAGCTTGTCGCTATTAGGCTTCGACTTATCGTCACCCTTTCCGATTGTCAACGAACAGCTTTCTAAAGACAACTACAATATATTCAGAGAGGCAATGCGTCTCAAAAATCACAAGGTGCTCTCAGCAGTATTCACACGACGTGGACTTGTGCACGTTCGATGCAGCAACAGCGAGAATGTGCATTGCTTTGAGAGCAAAGACGAGCTATTAAAGCTCATCCCTGATAATGAGATGCCCGATCCTCGCCTTCCCCTTCCCGCCCACCCGCACCACATGTTGCCGTTTCAGCTGAAGCTTCAATAGAACAGAATATGTAACAGGTAGAAGGAATCATTTCCGACTATATAAAGTATATATATTCTTGATCAGCATCAACAGCCGAGTCGATATAGCCATGTCCGTCTGTCCGTCTGTCCGTCCGTCCGTCCGTCTGTATGAACACCTAGATCTCAGAGATGGTAAGAGATAGAGGTTTGACATGTATGGGACAAATGCTTCTGTATTAAAAACAAGTGAGAAAGTCGGTCAAGCCTGACTATAACATACTATGTACCTGGAGTAGAAGCTGAATGCAATGCTGGTGCTGCGTTCATCTCAAAGTCTCTCTCTCACTCTCTCTCTCTCTCTCGCTGTCTCTCTCGCTCTCTCTCTCTCTCTCTCTCTCTCTCTAAGATTGTGTGGTATTAGTTGTGAAAGGGTGGAAGGGGGTGGGGCGAGGGCGATGTACTTTTTTGCTCATAACTTGAGAACCGCTGATCCGATCTTTAGATTTCTTCAGCAAATCGATACATTTTGCTAATTACTAACTATCCCTAGAAGGTACGAAACGTCTATCTTCAAAACTGTAGGAGATATAACGTTTTTTCCAAATTGTGGGGGCGGGAGGGGGCGTGGCAAAAATTGAAAATAAACTTGATCTGCCTGCAAGTATAAGAATCATTTGTCCCAAACATGTCAAACCTCTATCTCTTACCATCTCTGAGATCTGTTTGTTAATACGGACGGACGGACAGACGGACATGGCTGTATCGACTCGGTTGATGATGCTGATCAAGAATATATATAATTTATATAATCGGAAATGATTGCTTTTCCCTGTTGCATACTTTTGCACAAATCTATATATATATACATGGCTGTATCGACTCGGTTGTTGATGCTGATCAAGAATATATATAATTTATATAATCGGAAATGATTGCTTCTCCCTTTTACATACTTTTGCACAAATCTATATATATATACAAGTTCAACCTGACTAATTGACTGACGGACTGACTGACTGATTGATAAAAGATAGGAAGATGAGATTTTCACAGTAGTTTTATCTTATGCTGAAAGTGAGAAAGTGAGTGGAAAATTCTGCCGGGAAGTGTGGAAAATTCGCGGAATGTGGAATTCGCGGTCGAGCCGAATTTAGCTGGCCTCTATTTTGTATACCCGTTACTCGTAGAGTAAAAAGGGTACACTAAAGTCGTGCAAATGTATGTAACAGGCAGAAGGAATCATTTCCGAACATATAAAGTATATATATTCTTAATCAGCATCAACAGCCGAGTCGATATAGACATGTCCGTCTGTCCCTCCGTCCGTCTGTCTGTATGAACACCTAGATCTCAGACTTGGTAAGAGATAGAGCTTTGACATGTATGGGACAAATGCTTCTTTTATCTGCACGCAGATCAAGTTTATTTCAAATTTTGGCCACACTGTTAAACATGTCTTTTCATGAGTAACGTGTATATCGAAGTCGGTTAGGGCCGACTTTAACTTGCGCTCTCTCGTTCATTAATCTTTTATACATGTAAATCAACTTGAAAGGGGTAAAAAGAGAAATTTTCTATCAATATTGCGTGATTAGTAACAGTGTGCTCAATATTATAAAATATATTTGTAAAAACTATTCACATGTTTTATTGGTATTCATGAAGATGATTCCCGATGTCAATAAAAAAATTTTACATTGTTAAGAACTTCTTATTGAAAAAAAAAGCAAAAAACTAAAGAGTTAAAATCGATTAACACCTCGAACAAATTATTTAAAAATGTTAATAATGTTTAATTAATAATTTTTAATGCCTAAGAATTGGTAATAAAAATGTACAAAAATAAATTTCTGGATTCGATGGTGGACACTTATAACATATTTTTACCCATTCAAATCGGTTAAGCGGTTCTTGAGATAAACGAGTTTTTTGTTTTACCTTTCCGCCCTCATAACTCTACTCCTCTTTTCATTGATGGTAAAAACATATTTAAATTTGGTGCAGTTTTTGTATGCTTGTTCTGCTATGCCCTTGGTTATCAAGTAATCCGTTCAAAAAATTAAATTTGATAACTTCATAATCGTTCAATAAAAAAAAAACTTGAACCTAGGTCTGTTTGACTCTCAGTCTCATACCTTACCCACTACACCCCAGCTTCCAAGATAGATAGAACAGCTACATGTGCTATATAACTCAAAAATATTCTTTTTTATTTTTATTTTATCTTTCTCTAAAAGGTAACGAAGTATTTATCAACACTTTGTTGTTGGAGATTATTTTTGATGTGAAACTTCTTTTATTTCGGTACGGACGATTTTAGTTGGAGTAAAGTTTGATTTCAGATTTGATTTTTGTTGGAAAGTTTATTATTAAAGCCCAGTTAATTCTGCGTTGAACAATTGTTCTCCCGATGAATTTGGTTACCTAATGGCGAAGATATTTACGGTGCACACTTCGAAAATCCAGTATTCTTTTTAAGTTTGTTGACAGAAAATCGATTGACTTAACATTTATGCCCCTGAAACTATAGTTTGCTTAAGTTTAGTGGGCGAAGTGCTACAAGAACGGCAAGGCAATGGAACACTTTCCGCGCCAGTTTGGACATCTAAACTAATTCAATGGATTTTATTCCCCCGGCAGCTCCTCATTTTGGAGGCATTTATATAATATCATTTGAAAAGGGTAATAGGAGCTAGCACTTTAACTTATGAAGAAATAAATACCTTGCTACCTCAGATTGAATCAATATTGAATTCCCGACCACTTTATCAAAATGATAGCAGCAAAGATTTTGTCGACATTTTAACACCTGCTCATTTTTAGAAAAAGAAAACCATTGTTGGACATTCCGGAACCAATTGAAGACGGGGCAATTTCATCGATAGACAGATGGAAAACGTTAATCCGAATAAAACCTCCTGAGTATCTTGTCACACTTTAACAACGATTTAAGTGGAAAAGGATACAACCAAAGGGCATAGCAGAACAAGCATACAAAAACTGAAACTGAAGTAGCTAGCTTTTGTTTATATAACTCCCAAGCGGTTGTTTGGTCGTTACATTTAGCCACGTTAAAGGTGCGACAACATTCTTTCCGGAGCTTATCCAGCTCTGCGGACCACCAAGGTGGTTTAAGGGTGCATATTGTTTTTCTAGGGGGCATGCCTTGTTAAATGATTCATTATATGCGATGGTAAGCATTTCCACAAGTTCATCTAATTGTTTTTCCGTACTGGGTTTTATGGGGATTGCTCAAGTTTTTTTGAGTAGAAGCTTATTGTATGCTTCCCAATTGGTTTTTTTTAGGGTTCTGTATCCTTATGGGTGAAGGACACTTTTTGTGTAAATAAGATCTCTATATAGCGATGGTCAGAGAAGGAGTGCTCTGGTAGCACAGAGGTCTTCAGAGGTTATGGTAATATCCAGAACCTCTTTTTTATTTTATATAATAAATGTGGTATCGTTCCCTCTATTGGCTATGTGCAAGATCGACTGCAATAGGTATTTAGACAGTGACTCACCTCGCTCGTTGATATCTGACTGCCCCAGAGTGTGTGGTGTGCGTTGGATATTTTCCGCCAGGTCACGGAATATGGATGGATGACTCTCGGTGTCATAAGCCATATAAAAAGAGGCCAGCCTGATGGCTGAACTCCCCAGTTTAGGCTGACCGTGGTAATTTCATTATCGCTAAACTGGTGAATTTGTAGCGTGCGCATGCTTTGGTTTCAAGTAAATACCATTCAATTATAACTATGTAACACTTAGTTGCATGCTCTAAGGAAATCTGAGCGACCACTTCAGTCGCTGGCTCGAGCGATGTGTCAGCAAATCCCTCGCTTATGTCTAAGCGATAAGCTACACACGCACACATAACAATGCATGCGCACGCTGCTAACTAAAAGTTATTTAACGCAAATTAAATGCAGCCAAAACAGTCCAACGAAAACAGCCGAGACCTCGAGTTGAATTAAGTTTACGTTACACGTACGATTTTTAAAATACAAATGCTTAACAAATGCTTTTCGAAGAAGAAGCTGAAGAAGATAGATGCATAAGTCAACAGCTGCACAAAAAGTTTATTAAACCGCAACAAAAAGTCGTTTAAATTCAATATTTTTTTTAAATATCGCACAATCAAAATGCACCCGTCATCTCGTCTTTTTGATTTGTTGCTCTGCCTATTGTTTTTGGCTAAACAATTAACAAACATACATTTTGCCGCTGGAGCAGAGTAAGGGTCAAAGTTGGTCAAGGTGAACAGGCAAAGGAGAGAGACTCCACCAACAACACACATCATTTCACTCAAAACCCAATACCACTCAACACTTACGCACTCATCTGTAACTCACTCAACGTTATGGCACCAGGTCAAGCCAAACGCGCTCGTGAGAACACCAACTCGGACCTGAAGGCGTCCCGATCCTCTGACGTTCTGTCTCCATCACTTCAGCAGATCCTCAATCAGCGCTTCTTAGAGCAGGCTGAGCTAATTTCTGGGAATATGCATGATGCTGAACAGCGTATTCTCAATGCTTTATTAGAGCGTTTCGATGGGATGACACTGGAGCTTAAGCAGCAAGCTGAGAGGATGGCGCAGCTGGAACGTGAAGTTGTTGAGCTCAAATCTACGCGCGACCAGCTTGGCGAGCGAGTTGTTCAGCTGGAACACGAGGTGGGTCAAATGCAAAGTCTAAGAGAGAGGGTGGGATGTTTGGAGTCGAAGCTGGCAGCGCTGCACATGGCAAGCTACGCATGTGATCTGCGTCTCCATGGAGTACCTAATAGTGAGGGAGAGAATATCCGGGCCTACTTTAATTCACTGTGCTTCGCATTAAATATCACACCACAGCCAAGAACTAAAGATATTTTCCGGATTCGTCGATTACGCCAAAGCATTGTAGACCCGATAATAATAATTAAGCTGAAAAATGTTCAAGAAAAAAATACGCTAGTGAGAGCAATAGGAGTGTACCGGCGCGAACAAAAACAACCACTAAGCTTGTCGCTATTAGGCTTCGACTTATCGTTACCCTCTCCGATTTTTGTCAACGAACAGCTTTCTAAAGACAACTAGGCTAAAGACTAGAGGCAATGCGACTCAAAAAGCACAAGCTGCTCTTAGCAGTTTTCACACGACGTGGACTTGTGCACGTTCGATGCAGCAACAGCGAGAATGTGTATTGCATTGAGAGCAAAGACGAGCCTTTAAAGCTCATCCCTGATAATGAGATGCCCGCTTCTTCGCCTTCCCCTTCCCGCCCACCCGCACCACATGTTGCCGTTTCAGCTGAAGCTTCAATTGAACAGAATATCAACGGGTTTCGTAATTAAAAAAAATAAAAAAAAAAAAAATTTTTTATGTTTACTATTTATGTTGCATGTTTCCAAATTTATGTTAGGTTCATTTTTACACAGATTACGCTTCCAAGTAAACTAAATACTAATGCAGGTTGAAATGAGTAGATCCATAGCCAATAGTATGGTCAGAGTTCTGAGGAAACAGGCCAAAGTTCTATCTATAGTACATGTCAATGCACAAAGTCTTGCAAATAAAATAGACGAGTTTAGATATATTTTTGTTGGTTCCAACATTGCTGTTATATGTGTTTCCGAAACTTGGTTCATGTCTCATATTTGTGATTTGTCCGTTGCGTCTGATGGTTACATGCTGTATCGTTCTGATCGTATTGGCAATGCAGGAGGAGTGGCGATTTATGTGAAAAAGAGACTAAATTGTAGACTCGCCTGTAAACACCCCAGTACAAGTGAAATTGAATACCTTTTCCTAGTTATAAATAATAGTAATCTTGAAACGAAGACACTTGTCGGATGCATTTACAAACCTAACCGTAATGTTGACTACAGTCAATTGTTGGAAGTTGTTGCTGAGCTTTCCACGGACTATTCTGAGACAATACTGACAGGTGACTTTAATAGTAATTTGTTAACTGAAACACATCTTTCTGATAGCTTTGAGTCGCTTGGATTGAACGTTGTCAACAAAACAATACCGACACACTTCTCTACTAGCTGTAACACCCTTCTTGATGCATTCTATGTTAATGATTAGAAGATATGACAAAGTCGCAGTACTTTTATTCTCAAGACATGATTTAATTTTTCTTACATATGATATAGTACTTAATTATAGTGAAGTTTCAATACAATTTAGGGACTACAAAAACGTTGACTACAGTGAACTAGAGTTAGAATTTAATGCTTATGACTGGACGCCCATATACCACTCGCCTCATGTCGACTGCCAATTACACGTTCTAAATACGAACATTAATTATCTTTTCAATAAATGCGTGCAGCTTAAAACAAAAGTAATTAAGCCGATGCAGCAGCCTTGGTTCAACAACAATATACAGCAGCACATCGAATTGCGTGATGTTGCATACCTTAGATGGAAGCGATATAAAACCAGTAGCTTACAAGCTGAATATAAAACAAGTGAGAAAGTCGGTCAAGCCCGACTATAACATACTCTGTACCTGGAGTAGGAGCTGAGTGCAGTGATGCTGCTGTGTCTCTCTCTATCCCTATCTCAGTCTCTTTCTCTCTCGCTCTCGCTCTCTCTCTCTCTCTAAGATTGTGCTGTGTTGGTTTGTGAAAGGGCGGGAGGAGGGGGTGGAGGTAGAGCTTGGTTCACATTTTTGCTTATAACTTGAGAACCGCTCATCCGATCTTTTTTCATTTCTTTAACAAATCGATACATTTTGACAATTTCTAACTATCGCTAGAAAGTACAACCCATCTATCTACAAAACTGTGGAAGATATGACGTTTTTTCAAAATTGCGGGGGCGGGAGGGAGCGTGGCCAAAATTGAAAATAAACTTGATCTGCCTGCAGCTATAAGAAACATTTGTCCCATACATGTCAAACCTCTATCTCTTACCATCTCTGTGATCTGTTTGTTCATACGGACGGACCGACAGACGGACGGACAGACGGACAGACAGACGGACATGGCTATATCGACTCGGCTGTTGATGCTGATCAAGAATATATATACTTTATAGGGTCGGAAATTATTCCTTCTCTCTGTTACATACTTTTGCACAAACTTAATATACTCTACGTACCTTCGGTACAGAGTATAAAAATGGCCACTGTATCTAAAATGATTATTGTAGCAAAAAGAAACTATTATTACTCCAAATTTAGCCAAGTTACTGTTGAAAGTA
>JAEIGQ010000504.1:0-30386 GCA_018904275.1 Lordiphosa clarofinis | reverse complement strand
CTAATAAGGTCGTAGAGTACAATATTTAGTTTTAAATAGTAAATCTTTGTATGGAATCAATTTCTGCTGTTAAATTCGACAACTTTCGACCCAGGTGGATGAAAATTGCCGTAATAGATCAGTTTAGACCCGTAATATGCTTTAGATATTCAAATTTTCCATAAATTGGGAAGCTAGGTGCATTGGTTTAGCTTAATGAGGTCGTAGAGTACAATATTTAGTTTTAAATAGTTAATCTTTGTATGGAATCAATTTCTGCTGTTAAATTCGACAACTTTCGACCCAGGTGGATGAAAATAGCCGTAATGGATCAGTTTAAACCCGTAATATGGTTTAGATATTCAAATTTTCCACAAATTGGGAAGCTAGGTGCAATGGTTTAGCCTAATGAGGTCGTAGAGTACAATATTTAGTTTTAAATAGTTAATCTTTGTATGGAATCAATTTCTGCTGTTAGGTTAGGTTAGGTTGCGATGGCTGAGAGCGACGAGCCGCTCTCCCACTTAGGCCACTTTGGGCCCATTGCGATGCCATATTTATTCCCTATTAATCCTTTTTAATACTGAGGTGGGTCCTCGTTACTGAACCATTGTGTGGACAGAATAAATTTGAGTAGAGCTGGGATCTCTAGCCCGGATGTCTCCGAGAGGTTGAGTAGTAGAGGTTGACCAAGTGTCCTGATTCTCCTTCTACTCAAGGCTGGGCAATGGCACAAAAGGTGTTGTACCGATTCCTCCTCTTCTTCGTGTCCGCAACTTCTGCATAAGTCGTGGTAAATGACGCCTAGGCGTTCTGCGTGTCTGCCAATGAGACAGTGACCTGTAAGGGTTCCTACCAGAAGTGATATGTGGTCCCTTCTGTGACGTAAAAGTGTGTTAGTACGTTTTTGGTCGAATGTTGGCCACGTAAGCCTCGCTACTGCACAGGAAGAAAGGTTTTTCCACCGGTTCGTAGCGAGACGAAGTGTTTCTGCTTTTTTTATGAAGTTTATATGTCGCCATAGGCATTCCTATCGTGCTCCTCTCTGAAAGGAGCTCGATGGTGGTTCCCTATTCTGGCCAGTTTGTCCGCAGACTCGTTACCTTCTATGTTGCGGTGTCCAGGTACCCATATCAGGTGTATACTAAAATGTCGTGCGATCTCGTTGAGAGATAAGCGACATTTAGTAAGTGTTTTAGCATTGTTGGTGTGTGAGTCAAGTGCTTTAAGGGCGGCTTGACTATCTGAGTATATAAATACATTTCCTTCCTTGACCGTGAGTGTGCTAAGGTAGGTGGCAGCTTCCTGGATCGCTACCGCTTGGTACACACTACAGTGGTCAGGAAGGCGAAACGATAAGTTCAAATCTAGGTTGGGAGAAAACTCCCCCTCCTACTTTTTCGTCGAGCTTAGAACCATCGGTGTAGATGTTAATGGCGTTAGCTCTGCTGTGGGGCAGGTTGTCCCAATCGTTTCGGCTTGGGATATAGACGTCGTAACATTTGTCGAACGTCGTTTGTGGTATACAGTAGTCTGTAATTAATGGTATACCCGTTTGGTCTTCGAGTATGGAGGCGTGTCCCGAATTGCCCCTGTTCCAGGTATCGGATTCTCGTAGTCTTAAGGCTGTTGTGGTAGCCATTTGCTTAGCTACGAGGTCTAGTGGTAGAAGGTGAAGAATAGTATTTAACGCTTCCGTTGGTGTCGTTCGGAGAGCGCCGCTAATACAAATTTCCGCACTTCTCTGTACTTTGTGCAGATTGTTCAGGGCTGATTGTTTTCCGAGTGCTGGCCACCATACTAGAGCTCCGTAGAGTAGTATGGGGCGTACTACGGCTGTGTAAAGCCAATGTACAATGGATGGGGAAAACGCCATCTACGGCCAATGGTCTTTTTACAAGAGAAAAGAGCAATGGTTGCCTTTTTTATACGTTCATTTATGTTGTCATTCCAAAGTAGTTTCTTATCTAGAATGACACCCAAGTATTTGGCATTGTCACCAAATACGAGGCTTACTCCGTTGATTTTAGGCGGGATAAGATCAGGAATTTTGTACTTTCGGGTGAAAAGCACTAATTCCGTCTTAGCCGGGTTTACGCCCAAGCCACAAGATTTTGTCCACTGAGCAAGTGTTGTCAGTGCGGTCTGCATGAGGTCACACAGCGTTTGAGGAAACATTCCACATTTGTAGATGGCAATATCATCCGCGTAAGCCACCACTTCGTGTCCCTCCGCCTCCATTAGCCGCAGCAGTTGGTTAACTGTTACAACCCACAGAAGCGGAGAAAGAACACCTCCTTGCGGAGTGCCTCTGTTTACACATCTGCGAGCAGTTGCACCGCCAAGTTGGGAGTACACCGTTCTGCTGGTTAGCAGTTGTTCGATGAATCTTACTAGCGGCACATCTGCTCCCACATATGTCAAGGCAGAGGTGATGGCGTTAGGTTGGACGTTATTGAAGGCACCCTCTATGTCCCGAGAAATGCTACTAAGGAGAAGTCTCTTACTTCAAGTGATCTTTCAATCCTTGAGACCAGGGAGTGTAGGGGCGGTTTCAGTAGACCTACCCTTGCTGTATGCATGTTGGGTGTGTGCTAGATGAGCGGGACTAATAGTTTGCCTTAGGTGTGCATCTATAAGTCTCTCGAGAGTTTTAAGGAGAAACGAGGATAGGCTGATTGGCCTATAATCGTTTGGTTTCACATGTGAAGCTTTGCCAGCTTTCGGTATGAATATTACTTTAGTTTCTCTCCACCTAGTGGGGATGTAGTTGACCTTGAGACAGCTTACATAGATTGTGTAAAGCCAGGTCATTGTGTACCCAATGGTTTGTTGTAGTTGGGCAGGATATATGTTATCGAGACCTGGCGACTTAAATGGCTCGAACGAATCGATAGCCCATTTAATTCTGGTCTCCGTGACAATGGTTTTGTCGTATTGCATAGAAAGGTCGGTTGGCCTAACCTGAGGTATTAAGTTAAGGGAGCATTCAGGGAAGTGAGTGCTTAGCAGAAGACTTAGAGATTCTTCGCTCGAGTCGGTCCAGGTTCCGTCTGTTTTTTGTAAGAGTCCTGGCGGGGTTGGTGAGCTAGCCAGGATCTTTCTGAGCCGTGATGCATCAGAAGTAGATTCAATATTACTACAGTAATGTGTCCAGGAGGAGCGTTTTGCCCTCCTTGCAGCTTTCTTATAAGTACCTAGCTTTTGTTTATATAACTCCCAAGAGGTTGTTTGGTCGTTATATTTGGCTACGTTAAATGTATGACGACATTCTTTTCGGAGCTTATCCAGCTCTGCAGACCACCAAGGTGGTTTGAAAGTGGATTTAATTTTTCTAGGGGGGCAGGCCCTATTGAACGAGTCCGTATACGCGAAGGTTAGCATATCGACAAGCTCATCTATCTGTTTTTCCGTACTTGGTGTGTATGGTGGGGACGATCCAAGCTTTTTAGAGAGAAGTTTGTTGTGTACTTCCCAATTGGTCTTTTTTGGGTTCTGTATCCGTATGGGTGATGGACACTTATTTGTTAGTACAATCTCTATGTATCGATGATCAGAGAAGGAGTGCTCTGGAAGCACCTTCCATGAGATCAATTGGTCACATAGGTCTTCAGAGATGAGGGTTATATCTAAAACCTCTCTTCTATTTTTGATAATAAAGGTGGGGTCGTTCCCTTTATTGGCAATATGCAAATCTGTCTGTAATAGGTAGTTGTACAGTGATTCACCGCGCTCATTTATATCTGTACTGCCCCATTGTGTGTGGTGTGCGTTGGCATCGCCACCTAAAATAAGGCTTGTGTGAGTGTGACTCTTGCTTCCAGTTAGGTCCCGAATATTTTTGGTGGTGGGGGCTCTCAGTGTCATGAGCCAAGTAAAAGGAGGCCAGCCTGATTGTGGAACTCCCCAGCTCCAGGCTGACTGTAGTGATGTCACCATCACTAAATTGAGGAAGAAATAGTGTTTTAAAATGTATTTTGGTTAAAATACATGTACTAATTTTTCCCTTGCCTTTGGTATGGTAAAGGTTGTATTTGGTGTACGTAAGCCATTGATTCTGTCACCAGAAATCCATGGCTCTTGAACAAAAACAATATCTACTTCGCCTGAGGTTAGGCGAAGTAAAAGTTCAGCGGTTGTTGCTTTGGAGTGATGCAGGTTTATTTGTAGAACCCGCATCAAAAAATAATAAATTTGTAACTAAGGCTTTATTACAGGACTTAGCCATTTGAACCTCCAGACACCCACTTCACACAAATCCCCATCATTTGCCTTTGCTTCCGTTTGGGTGAAACTGAAAACAGAGCGAAACGGTGGGCACTCGAACTAAAGTGAGGTTCCGGCTGTAAATCGGCCAAAATCAAAATTAAAGTCTGTAGCTAAAAAAGTGTCAGCACTAATTGTATGTCAGCACTAACAGCTTTGGAGGTAAACGTAGAACGTAATGAATTGACGTAAAACGTAATGTGGCGCTTACGTCGTCAACCAAAACCATTAAATTTATACTTAAACATAAACAAATGGATATTGGTTCAAATTTTAATGATTCACCTGTAGGGGTGGGAGGATCACTGAGTGGGTGGACACAGGTGTGGCACCTGACTGCTGGCGGCACCTGACTTCGGGCGGCTGCTGGCGCCAACCAATTTCTGCTGTTAAATTCGACAACTTTCGACCCAGGTGGATGAAAATAGCCGTAATGGATCAGTTTGGACCCGTAATATTCTTTAGATATTCAAATTTTCCACAAATTGGGAAGCTAGGTGCAATGGTTTAGCCTAATGAGGTCGTAGAGTACAATATTTAGTTTTAAATAGTAAATCTTTGTATGGAATCAATTTCTGCTGTTAAATTCCACAACTTTCGACCCAGGTGGATGAAAATAGCCGTAATAGATCAGTTTAGACCCGTAATATGCTTTAGATATTCAAATTTTCCACAAAGTGGGAAGCTAGGTGCAATGGTTTAGCTTAATGAGGTCGTAGAGTACAATATTTAGTTTTAAATAGTTAATCTTTGTATGGAATCAATTTCTGCTGTTAAATTCGACAACTTTCGACCCAGGTGGATGAAAATAGCCGTAATAGATCAGTTTAGACCCGTAATATGCTTTAGATATTCAAATTTTCCACAAAGTGGGAAGCTAGGTGCAATGGTTTAGCTTAATGAGGTCGTAGAGTACAATATTTAGTTTTAAATAGTTAATCTTTGTATGGAATCAATTTCTGCTGTTAAATTCGACAACTTTCGACCCAGGCGGATGAAAATAGCCGTAATGGATCAGTTTAGACCCGTAATATGCTTTAGATATTCAAATTTTCCACAAATTGGGAAGCTAGGTGCAATGGTTTAGCCTAATGAGGTCGTAGAGTACAATATTTAGTTTTAAATAGTAAATCTTTGTATGGAATCAATTTCTGCTGTTAACTTCGACAACTTTCGACCCAGGTGGATGAAAATAGCCGTAATGGATCAGTTTAGACCCGTAATATGCTTTAGATATTCAAATTTTCCACAAAGTGGGAAGCTAGGTGCAATGGTTTAGCTTAATGAGGTCGTAGAGTACAATATTTAGTTTTAAATAGTTAATCTTTGTATGGAATCAATTTCTGCTGTTAAATTCGACAACTTTCGACCCAGGTGGATGAAAATAGCCGTAATAGATCAGTTTAGACCCGTAATATGCTTTAGATATTCAAATTTTCCACAAAGTGGGAAGCTAGGTGCAATGGTTTAGCTTAATGAGGTCGTAGAGTACAATATTTAGTTTTAAATAGTTAATCTTTGTATGGAATCAATTTCTGCTGTTAAATTCGACAACTTTCGACCCAGGTGGATGAAAATAGCCGTAATGGATCAGTTTAGACCCGTAATATGCTTTAGATATTCAAATTTTCCACAAATTGGGAAGCTAGGTGCAATGGTTTAGCCTAATGAGGTCGTAGAGTACAATATTTAGTTTTAAATAGTAAATCTTTGTATGGAATCAATTTCTGTTGTTAAATTCGACAACTTTCGACCCAGGTGGATGAAAATAGCCGTAATGGATCAGTTTAGACCCGTAATATGCTTTAGATATTCAAATTTTCCACAAAGTGGGAAGCTAGGTGCAATGGTTTAGCCTAATGAGGTCGTAGAGTACAATATTTAGTTTTAAATAGTAAATCTTTGTATGGAATCAATTTCTGCTGTTAAATTCGACAACTTTCGACCCAGGTGGATGAAAATAGCCGTAATAGATCAGTTTAGACCCGTAATATGCTTTAGATATTCAAATTTTTCACAAAGTGGGAAGCTAGGTGCAATGGTTTAGCTTAATGAGGTCGTAGAGTACAATATTTAGTTTTAAATAGTTAATCTTTGTATGGAATCAATTTCTGCTGTTAAATTCGACAACTTTCGACCCAGGTGGATGAAAATTGCCGTAATAGATCAGTTTAGACCCGTAATATGCTTTAGATATTCAAATTTTCCACAAATTGGGAAGCTAGGTGCAATGGTTTAGCTTAATGAGGTCGTAGAGTACAATATTTAGTTTTAAATAGTTAATCTTTGTATGGAATCAATTTCTGCTGTTAAATTCGACAACTTTCGACCCAGGTGGATGAAAATAGCCGTAATGGATCAGTTTAGACCCGTAATATGCTTTAGATATTCAAATTTTCCACAAATTGGGAAGCTAGGTGCAATGGTTTAGCCTAATGAGGTCGTAGAGTACAATATTTAGTTTTAAATAGTAAATCTTTGTATGGAATCAATTTCTGCTGTTAAATTCGACAACTTTCGACCCAGGTGGATGAAAATAGCCGTAATGGATCAGTTTAGACCCGTAATATGCTTTAGATATTCAAATTTTCCACAAAGTGGGAAGCTAGGTGCAATGGTTTAGCCTAATGAGGTCGTAGAGTACAATATTTAGTTTTAAATAGTTAATCTTTGTATGGAATCAATTTCTGCTGTTAAATTCGACAACTTTCGACCCAGGTGGATGAAAATAGACGTAATGGATCAGTTTAGACCCGTAATATGCTTTAGATATTCAAATTTTCCACAAATTGGGAAGCTAGGTGCAATGGTTTAGCTTAATGAGGTCGTAGAGTACAATATTTAGTTTTAAATAGTAAATCTTTGTATGGAATCAATTTCTGCTGTTAAATTCGACAACTTTCGACCCAGGTGGATGAAAATAGCCGTAATGGATCAGTTTAGACCCGTAATATGCTTTAGATATTCAAATTTTCCACAAATTGGGAAGCTAGGTGCAATGGTTTAGCCTAATGAGGTCGTAGAGTACAATATTTAGTTTTAAATAGTAAATCTTTGTATGGAATCAATTTCTGCTGTTAAATTCGACAACTTTCGACCCAGGTGGATGAAAATAGCCGTAATAGATCAGTTTAGACCCGTAATATGCTTTAGATATTCAAATTTTCCACAAAGTGGGAAGCTAGGTGCAATGGTTTAGCCTAATGAGGTCGTAGAGTACAATATTTAGTTTTAAATAGTTAATCTTTGTATGGAATCAATTTCTGCTGTTAAATTCGACAACTTTCGACCCAGGTGGATGAAAATAGCCGTAATAGATCAGTTTAGACCCGTAATATGCTTTAGATATTCAAATTTTCCACAAAGTGGGAAGCTAGGTGCAATGGTTTAGCCTAATGAGGTCGTAGAGTACAATATTTAGTTTTAAATAGTTAATCTTTGTATGGAATCAATTTCTGCTGTTAAATTCGACAACTTTCGACCCAGGCGGATGAAAATAGCCGTAATGGATCAGTTTAGACCCGTAATATGCTTTAGATATTCAAATTTTCCACAAATTGGGAAGCTAGGTGCAATGGTTTAGCCTAATGAGGTCGTAGAGTACAATATTTAGTTTTAAATAGTAAATCTTTGTATGGAATCAATTTCTGCTGTTAACTTCGACAACTTTCGACCCAGGTGGATGAAAATAGCCGTAATGGATCAGTTTAGACCCGTAATATGCTTTAGATATTCAAATTTTCCACAAATTGGGAAGCTAGGTGCAATGGTTTAGCCTAATGAGGTCGTAGAGTACAATATTTAGTTTTAAATGGTAAATCTTTGTATGGAATCAATTTCTGCTGTTAACTTCGACAACTTTCGACCCAGGTGGATGAAAATAGCCGTAATGGATCAGTTTAGACCCGTAATATGCTTTAGATATTCAAATTTTCCACAAAGTGGGAAGCTAGGTGCAATGGTTTAGCCTAATGAGGTCGTAGAGTACAATATTTAGTTTTAAATAGTTAATCTTTGTATGGAATCAATTTCTGCTGTTAAATTCGACAACTTTCGACCCAGGTGGATGAAAATAGCCGTAATAGATCAGTTTAGACCCGTAATATGCTTTAGATATTCAAATTTTCCACAAATTGGGAAGCTAGGTGCAATGGTTTAGCCTAATGAGGTCGTAGAGTACAATATTTAGTTTTAAATAGTAAATCTTTGTATGGAATCAATTTCTGCTGTTAACTTCGACAACTTTCGACCCAGGTGGATGAAAATAGCCGTAATAGATCAGTTTAGACCCGTAATATGCTTTAGATATTCAAATTTTCCACAAAGTGGGAAGCTAGGTGCAATGGTTTAGCCTAATGAGGTCGTAGAGTACAATATTTAGTTTTAAATAGTTAATCTTTGTATGGAATCAATTTCTGCTGTTAAATTCGACAACTTTCGACCCAGGTGGATGAAAATAGCCGTAATAGATCAGTTTAGACCCGTAATATGCTTTAGATATTCAAATTTTCCACAAATTGGGAAGCTAGGTGCAATGGTTTAGCCTAATGAGGTCGTAGAGTACAATATTTAGTTTTAAATAGTAAATCTTTGTATGGAATCAATTTCTGCTGTTAAATTCGACAACTTTCGACCCAGGTGGATGAAAATAGCCGTAATGGATCAGTTTAGACCCGTAATATGCTTTAGATATTCAAATTTTCCACAAAGTGGGAAGCTAGGTGCAATGGTTTAGCTTAATGAGGTCGTAGAGTACAATATTTAGTTTTAAATAGTTAATCTTTGTATGGAATCAATTTCTGCTGTTAAATTCGACAACTTTCGACCCAGGTGGATGAAAATAGCCGTAATAGATCAGTTTAGACCCGTAATATGCTTTAGATATTCAAATTTTCCACAAAGTGGGAAGCTAGGTGCAATGGTTTAGCTTAATGAGGTCGTAGAGTACAATATTTAGTTTTAAATAGTAAATCTTTGTATGGAATCAATTTCTGCTGTTAAATTCGACAACTTTCGACCCAGGTGGATGAAAATAGCCGTAATGGATCAGTTTAGACCCGTAATATGCTTTAGATATTCAAATTTTCCACAAAGTGGGAAGCTAGGTGCAATGGTTTAGCCTAATGAGGTCGTAGAGTACAATATTTAGTTTTAAATAGTTAATCTTTGTATGGAATCAATTTCTGCTGTTAAATTCGACAACTTTCGACCCAGGTGGATGAAAATAGCCGTAATGGATCAGTTTAGACCCGTAATATGCTTTAGATATTCAAATTTTCCACAAATTGGGAAGCTAGGTGCAATGGTTTAGCCTAATGAGGTCGTAGAGTACAATATTTAGTTTTAAATAGTAAATCTTTGTATGGAATCAATTTCTGCTGTTAACTTCGACAACTTTCGACCCAGGTGGATGAAAATAGCCGTAATGGATCAGTTTAGACCCGTAATATGCTTTAGATATTCAAATTTTCCACAAATTGGGAAGCTAGGTGCAATGGTTTAGCCTAATGAGGTCGTAGAGTACAATATTTAGTTTTAAATAGTAAATCTTTGTATGGAATCAATTTCTGCTGTTAACTTCGACAACTTTCGACCCAGGTGGATGAAAATAGCCGTAATGGATCAGTTTAGACCCGTAATATGCTTTAGATATTCAAATTTTCCACAAAGTGGGAAGCTAAGTGCAATGGTTTAGCTTAATGAGGTCGTAGAGTACAATATTTAGTTTTAAATAGTTAATCTTTGTATGGAATCAATTTCTGCTGTTAAATTCGACAACTTTCGACCCAGGTGGATGAAAATAGCCGTAATAGATCAGTTTAGACCCGTAATATGCTTTAGATATTCAAATTTTTCACAAATTGGGAAGCTAGGTGCAATGGTTTAGCCTAATGAGGTCGTAGAGTACAATATTTAGTTTTAAATAGTAAATCTTTGTATGGAATCAATTTCTGCTGTTAACTTCGACAACTTTCGACCCAGGTGGATGAAAATAGCCGTAATAGATCAGTTTAGACCCGTAATATGCTTTAGATATTCAAATTTTCCACAAAGTGGGAAGCTAGGTGCAATGGTTTAGCCTAATGAGGTCGTAGAGTACAATATTTAGTTTTAAATAGTTAATCTTTGTATGGAATCAATTTCTGCTGTTAAATTCGACAACTTTCGACCCAGGTGGATGAAAATAGCCGTAATGGATCAGTTTAGACCCGTAATATGCTTTAGATATTCAAATTTTCCACAAAGTGGGAAGCTAGGTGCAATGGTTTAGCTTAATGAGGTCGTAGATTACAATATTTAGTTTTAAATAGTTAATCTTTGTATGGAATCAATTTCTGCTGTTAAATTCGACAACTTTCGACCCAGGTGGATGAAAATAGCCGTAATAGATCAGTTTGGACCCGTAATATGCTTTAGATATTCAAATTTTCCACAAAGTGGGAAGCTAGGTGCAATGGTTTAGCTTAATGAGGTCGTAGAGTACAATATTTAGTTTTAAATAGTTAATCTTTGTATGGAATCAATTTCTGCTGTTAAATTCGACAACTTTCGACCCAGGTGGATGAAAATAGCCGTAATGGATCAGTTTAGACCCGTAATATGCTTTAGATATTCAAATTTTCCACAAAGTGGGAAGCTAGGTGCAATGGTTTAGCTTAATGAGGTCGTAGAGTACAATATTTAGTTTTAAATAGTAAATCTTTGTATGGAATCAATTTCTGCTGTTAAATTCGACAACTTTCGACCCAGGTGGATGAAAATAGCCGTAATGGATCAGTTTAGACCCGTAATATGCTTTAGATATTCAAATTTTCCACAAATTGGGAAGCTAGGTGCAATGGTTTAGCCTAATGAGGTCGTAGAGTACAATATTTAGTTTTAAATAGTAAATCTTTGTATGGAATCAATTTCTGCTGTTAAATTCGACAACTTTCGACCCAGGTGGATGAAAATAGCCGTAATGGATCAGTTTAGACCCGTAATATGCTTTAGATATTCAAATTTTCCACAAAGTGGGAAGCTAGGTGCAATGGTTTAGCTTAATGAGGTCGTAGAGTACAATATTTAGTTTTAAATAGTAAATCTTTGTATGGAATCAATTTCTGCTGTTAAATTCGACAACTTTCGACCCAGGTGGATGAAAATAGCCGTAATGGATCAGTTTAGACCCGTAATATGCTTTAGATATTCAAATTTTCCACAAAGTGGGAAGCTAGGTGCAATGGTTTAGCCTAATGAGGTCGTAGAGTACAATATTTAGTTTTAAATAGTAAATCTTTGTATGGAATCAATTTCTGCTGTTAAATTCGACAACTTTCGACCCAGGTGGATGAAAATAGCCGTAATAGATCAGTTTAGACCCGTAATATGCTTTAGATATTCAAATTTTCCACAAAGTGGGAAGCTAGGTGCAATGGTTTAGCTTAATGAGGTCGTAGAGTACAATATTTAGTTTTAAATAGTAAATCTTTGTATGGAATCAATTTCTGCTGTTAAATTCGACAACTTTCGACCCAGGTGGATGAAAATAGCCGTAATGGATCAGTTTAGACCCGTAATATGCTTTAGATATTCAAATTTTCCACAAATTGGGAAGCTAGGTGCAATGGTTTAGCCTAATGAGGTCGTAGAGTACAATATTTAGTTTTAAATAGTAAATCTTTGTATGGAATCAATTTCTGCTGTTAACTTCGACAACTTTCGACCCAGGTGGATGAAAATAGCCGTAATGGATCAGTTTAGACCCGTAATATGCTTTAGATATTCAAATTTTCCACAAAGTGGGAAGCTAGGTGCAATGGTTTAGCCTAATGAGGTCGTAGAGTACAATATTTAGTTTTAAATAGTTAATCTTTGTATGGAATCAATTTCTGCTGTTAAATTCGACAACTTTCGACCCAGGTGGATGAAAATAGCCGTAATGGATCAGTTTAGACCCGTAATATGCTTTAGATATTCAAATTTTCCACAAAGTGGGAAGCTAGGTGCAATGGTTTAGCCTAATGAGGTCGTAGAGTACAATATTTAGTTTTAAATAGTAAATCTTTGTATGGAATCAATTTCTGCTGTTAAATTCGACAACTTTCGACCCAGGTGGATGAAAATAGCCGTAATAGATCAGTTTAGACCCGTAATATGCTTTAGATATTCAAATTTTCCACAAAGTGGGAAGCTAGGTGCAATGGTTTAGCTTAATGAGGTCGTAGAGTACAATATTTAGTTTTAAATAGTTAATCTTTGTATGGAATCAATTTCTGCTGTTAAATTCGACAACTTTCGACCCAGGTGGATGAAAATAGCCGTAATGGATCAGTTTAGACCCGTAATATGCTTTAGATATTCAAATTTTCCACAAATTGGGAAGCTAGGTGCAATGGTTTAGCCTAATGAGGTCGTAGAGTACAATATTTAGTTTTAAATAGTAAATCTTTGTATGGAATCAATTTCTGCTGTTAACTTCGACAACTTTCGACCCAGGTGGATGAAAATAGCCGTAATGGATCAGTTTAGACCCGTAATATGCTTTAGATATTCAAATTTTCCACAAATTGGGAAGCTAGGTGCAATGGTTTAGCCTAATGAGGTCGTAGAGTACAATATTTAGTTTTAAATAGTAAATCTTTGTATGGAATCAATTTCTGCTGTTAACTTCGACAACTTTCGACCCAGGTGGATGAAAATAGCCGTAATGGATCAGTTTAGACCCGTAATATGCTTTAGATATTCAAATTTTCCACAAAGTGGGAAGCTAGGTGCAATGGTTTAGCTTAATGAGGTCGTAGAGTACAATATTTAGTTTTAAATAGTTAATCTTTGTATGGAATCAATTTCTGCTGTTAAATTCGACAACTTTCGACCCAGGTGGATGAAAATAGCCGTAATAGATCAGTTTAGACCCGTAATATGCTTTAGATATTCAAATTTTCCACAAATTGGGAAGCTAGGTGCAATGGTTTAGCCTAATGAGGTCGTAGAGTACAATATTTAGTTTTAAATAGTAAATCTTTGTATGGAATCAATTTCTGCTGTTAACTTCGACAACTTTCGACCCAGGTGGATGAAAATAGCCGTAATAGATCAGTTTAGACCCGTAATATGCTTTAGATATTCAAATTTTCCACAAAGTGGGAAGCTAGGTGCAATGGTTTAGCCTAATGAGGTCGTAGAGAACAATATTTAGTTTTAAATAGTTAATCTTTGTATGGAATCAATTTCTGCTGTTAAATTCGACAACTTTCGACCCAGGTGGATGAAAATAGCCGTAATAGATCAGTTTAGACCCGTAATATGCTTTAGATATTCAAATTTTCCACAAAGTGGGAAGCTAGGTGCAATGGTTTAGCTTAATGAGGTCGTAGAGTACAATATTTAGTTTTAAATAGTTAATCTTTGTATGGAATCAATTTCTGCTGTTAAATTCGACAACTTTCGACCCAGGTGGATGAAAATAGCCGTAATAGATCAGTTTGGACCCGTAATATGCTTTAGATATTCAAATTTTCCACAAAGTGGGAAGCTAGGTGCAATGGTTTAGCTTAATGAGGTCGTAGAGTACAATATTTAGTTTTAAATAGTTAATCTTTGTTTGGAATCAATTTCTGCTGTTAAATTCGACAACTTTCGACCCAGGTGGTTGAAAATAGCCGTAATGGATCAGTTTAGACCCGTAATATGCTTTAGATATTCAAATTTTCCACAAAGTGGGAAGCTAGGTGCAATGGTTAAGCTTAATGAGGTCGTAGAGTACAATATTTAGTTTTAAATAGTAAATCTTTGTATGGAATCAATTTCTGCTGTTAAATTCGACAACTTTCGACCCAGGTGGATGAAAATAGCCGTAATGGATCAGTTTAGACCCGTAATATGCTTTAGATATTCAAATTTTCCACAAATTGGGAAGCTAGGTGCAATGGTTTAGCCTAATGAGGTCGTAGAGTACAATATTTAGTTTTAAATAGTAAATCTTTGTATGGAATCAATTTCTGCTGTTAACTTCGACAACTTTCGACCCAGGTGGATGAAAATAGCCGTAATGGATCAGTTTAGACCCGTAATATGCTTTAGATATTCAAATTTTCCACAAAGTGGGAAGCTAGGTGCAATGGTTTAGCTTAATGAGGTCGTAGAGTACAATATTTAGTTTTAAATAGTAAATCTTTGTATGGAATCAATTTCTGCTGTTAAATTCGACAACTTTCGACCCAGGTGGATGAAAATAGCCGTAATGGATCAGTTTAGACCCGTAATATGCTTTAGATATTCAAATTTTCCACAAATTGGGAAGCTAGGTGCAATGGTTTAGCCTAATGAGGTCGTAGAGTACAATATTTAGTTTTAAATAGTAAATCTTTGTATGGAATCAATTTCTGCTGTTAACTTCGACAACTTTCGACCCAGGTGGATGAAAATAGCCGTAATAGATCAGTTTAGACCCGTAATATGCTTTAGATATTCAAATTTTCCACAAAGTGGGAAGCTAGGTGCAATGGTTTAGCTTAATGAGGTCGTAGAGTACAATATTTAGTTTTAAATAGTAAATCTTTGTATGGAATCAATTTCTGCTGTTAAATTCGACAACTTTCGACCCAGGTGGATGAAAATAGCCGTAATGGATCAGTTTAGACCCGTAATATGCTTTAGATATTCAAATTTTCCACAAATTGGGAAGCTAGGTGCAATGGTTTAGCCTAATGAGGTCGTAGAGTACAATATTTAGTTTTAAATAGTAAATCTTTGTATGGAATCAATTTCTGCTGTTAACTTCGACAACTTTCGACCCAGGTGGATGAAAATAGCCGTAATGGATCAGTTTAGACCCGTAATATGCTTTAGATATTCAAATTTTCCACAAAGTGGGAAGCTAGGTGCAATGGTTTAGCTTAATGAGGTCGTAGAGTACAATATTTAGTTTTAAATAGTTAATCTTTGTATGGAATCAATTTCTGCTGTTAAATTCGACAACTTTCGACCCAGGTGGATGAAAATAGCCGTAATAGATCAGTTGAGACCCGTAATATGCTTTAGATATTCAAATTTTCCACAAAGTGGGAAGCTAGGTGCAATGGTTTAGCTTAATGAGGTCGTAGAGTACAATATTTAGTTTTAAATAGTTAATCTTTGTATGGAATTAATTTCTGCTGTTAAATTCGACAACTTTCGACCCAGGTGGATGAAAATAGCCGTAATAGATCAGTTTAGACCCGTAATATGCTTTAGATATTCAAATTTTCCACAAAGTGGGAAGCTAGGTGCAATGGTTTAGCTTAATGAGGTCGTAGAGTACAATATTTAGTTTTAAATAGTTAATCTTTGTATGGAATCAATTTCTGCTGTTAAATTCGACAACTTTCGACCCAGGTGGATGAAAATAGCCGTAATGGATCAGTTTAGACCCGTAATATGCTTTAGATATTCAAATTTTCCACAAATTGGGATGCTAGGTGCAATGGTTTATCCTAATGAGGTCGTAGAGTACAATATTTAGTTTTAAATAGTAAATCTTTGTATGGAATCAATTTCTGCTGTTAAATTCAACAACTTTCGACCCAGGTGGATGAAAATAGCCGTAATGGATCAGTTTAGACCCGTAATATGCTTTAGATATTCAAATTTTCCACAAATTGGGAAGCTAGGTGCAATGGTTTAGCCTAATGAGGTCGTAGAGTACAATATTTAGTTTTAAATAGTAAATCTTTGTATGGAATCAATTTCTGCTGTTAACTTCGACAACTTTCGACCCAGGTGGATGAAAATAGCCGTAGTGGATCAGTTTAGACCCGTAATATGCTTTAGATATTAAAATTTTCCACAAATTGGGAAGCTAGGTGCAATGGTTTAGCCTAATGAGGTCGTAGAGTACAATATTTAGTTTTAAATAGTAAATCTTTGTATGGAATCAATTTCTGCTGTTAACTTCGACAACTTTCGACCCAGGTGGATGAAAATAGCCGTAATGGATCAGTTTAGACCCGTAATATGCTTTAGATATTCAAATTTTCCACAAAGTGGGAAGCTAGGTGCAATGGTTTAGCCTAATGAGGTCGTAGAGTACAATATTTAGTTTTAAATAGTAAATCTTTGTATGGAATCAATTTCTGCTGTTAAATTCGACAACTTTCGACCCAGGTGGATGAAAATAGCCGTAATAGATCAGTTTAGACCCGTAATATGCTTTAGATATTCAAATTTTCCACAAAGTGGGAAGCTAGGTGCAATGGTTAAGCTTAATGAGGTCGTAGAGTACAATATTTAGTTTTAAATAGTTAATCTTTGTATGGAATCAATTTCTGCTGTTAAATTCGACAACTTTCGACCCAGGTGGATGAAAATAGCCGTAATAGATCAGTTTAGACCCGTAAAATGCTTTAGATATTCAAATTTTCCACAAAGTGGGAAGCTAGGTGCAATGGTTTAGCTTAATGAGGTCGTAGAGTACAATATTTAGTTTTAAATAGTTAATCTTTGTATGGAATCAATTTCTGCTGTTAAATTCGACAACTTTCGACCCAGGTGGATGAAAATAGCCGTAATAGATCAGTTTAGACCCGTAATATGCTTTAGATATTCAAATTTTCCACAAAGTGGGAAGCTAGGTGCAATGGTTTAGCTTAATGAGGTCGTAGAGTACAATATTTAGTTTTAAATAGTTAATCTTTGTATGGAATCAATTTCTGCTGTTAAATTCGACAACTTTCGACCCAGGTGGATGAAAATAGCCGTAATGGATCAGTTTAGACCCGTAATATGCTTTAGATATTCAAATTTTCCACAAAGTGGGAAGCTAGGTGCAATGGTTTAGCCTAATGAGGTCGTAGAGTACAATATTTAGTTTTAAATAGTAAATCTTTGTATGGAATCAATTTCTGCTGTTAAATTCGACAACTTTCGACCCAGGTGGATGAAAATAGCCGTAATAGATCAGTTGAGACCCGTAATATGCTTTAGATATTCAAATTTTCCACAAATTGGGAAGCTAGGTGCAATGGTTTAGCCTAATGAGGTCGTAGAGTACAATATTTAGTTTAAAATGGTAAATCTTTGTATGGAGTCAATCTCTGCTGTTAACTTCGACAACTTTCGACCCAGGTGGATGAAAATAGCCGTAATAGATCAGTTTAGACCCGTAATATGCTTTAGATATTCAAATTTTCCACAAATTGGGAAGCTAGGTGCAATGGTTTATCCTAATGAGGTCGTAGAGTACAATATTTAGTTTTAAATAGTAAATCTTTGTATGGAATCAATTTCTGCTGTTAAATTCGACAACTTTCGACCCAGGTGGATGAAAATAGCCGTAATGGATCAGTTTAGACCCGTAATATGCTTTAGATATTCAAATTTTCCACAAATTGGGAAGCTAGGTGCAATGGTTTAGCCTAATGAGGTCGTAGAGTACAATATTTAGTTTAAAATGGTAAATCTTTGTATGGAGTCAATCTCTGCTGTTAACTTCGACAACTTTCGACCCAGGTGGATGAAAATAGCCGTAATAGATCAGTTTAGACCCGTAATATGCTTTAGATATTCAAATTTTCCACAAAGTGGGAAGCTAGGTGCAATGGTTTAGCCTAATGAGGTCGTAGAGTACAATATTTAGTTTTAAATAGTAAATCTTTGTATGGAATCAATTTCTGCTGTTAACTTCGACAACTTTCGACCCAGGTGGATGAAAATAGCCGTAATGGATCAGTTTAGACCCGTAATATGCTTTAGATATTCAAATTTTCCACAAAGTGGGAAGCTAGGTGCAATGGTTTAGCTTAATGAGGTCGTAGAGTACAATATTTAGTTTTAAATAGTTAATCTTTGTATGGAATCAATTTCTGCTGTTAAATTCGACAACTTTCGACCCAGGTGGATGAAAATAGCCGTAATAGATCAGTTGAGACCCGTAATATGCTTTAGATATTCAAATTTTCCACAAAGTGGGAAGCTAGGTGCAATGGTTAAGCTTAATGAGGTCGTAGAGTACAATATTTAGTTTTAAATAGTAAATCTTTGTATGGAATCAATTTCTGCTGTTAAATTCGACAACTTTCGACCCAGGTGGATGAAAATAGCCGTAATGGATCAGTTTAGACCCGTAATATGCTTTAGATATTCAAATTTTCCACAAATTGGGAAGCTAGGTGCAATGGTTTAGCCTAATGAGGTCGTAGAGTACAATATTTAGTTTTAAATAGTAAATCTTTGTATGGAATCAATTTCTGCTGTTAACTTCGACAACTTTCGACCCAGGTGGATGAAAATAGCCGTAATGGATCAGTTTAGACCCGTAATATGCTTTAGATATTCAAATTTTCCACAAAGTGGGAAGCTAGGTGCAATGGTTTAGCTTAATGAGGTCGTAGAGTACAATATTTAGTTTTAAATAGTTAATCTTTGTATGGAATCAATTTCTGCTGTTAAATTCGACAACTTTCGACCCAGGTGGATGAAAATAGCCGTAATAGATCAGTTGAGACCCGTAATATGCTTTAGATATTCAAATTTTCCACAAAGTGGGAAGCTAGGTGCAATGGTTTAGCTTAATGAGGTCGTAGAGTACAATATTTAGTTTTAAATAGTTAATCTTTGTATGGAATTAATTTCTGCTGTTAAATTCGACAACTTTCGACCCAGGTGGATGAAAATAGCCGTAATAGATCAGTTTAGACCCGTAATATGCTTTAGATATTCAAATTTTCCACAAAGTGGGAAGCTAGGTGCAATGGTTTAGCTTAATGAGGTCGTAGAGTACAATATTTAGTTTTAAATAGTTAATCTTTGTATGGAATCAATTTCTGCTGTTAAATTCGACAACTTTCGACCCAGGTGGATGAAAATAGCCGTAATGGATCAGTTTAGACCCGTAATATGCTTTAGATATTCAAATTTTCCACAAATTGGGATGCTAGGTGCAATGGTTTAGCCTAATGAGGTCGTAGAGTACAATATTTAGTCTTAAATAGTAAATCTTTGTATGGAATCAATTTCTGCTGTTAAATTCAACAACTTTCGACCCAGGTGGATGAAAATAGCCGTAATGGATCAGTTTAGACCCGTAATATGCTTTAGATATTCAAATTTTCCACAAATTGGGAAGCTAGGTGCAATGGTTTAGCCTAATGAGGTCGTAGAGTACAATATTTAGTTTTAAATAGTAAATCTTTGTATGGAATCAATTTCTGCTGTTAACTTCGACAACTTTCGACCCAGGTGGATGAAAATAGCCGTAGTGGATCAGTTTAGACCCGTAATATGCTTTAGATATTAAAATTTTCCACAAATTGGGAAGCTAGGTGCAATGGTTTAGCCTAATGAGGTCGTAGAGTACAATATTTAGTTTTAAATAGTAAATCTTTGTATGGAATCAATTTCTGCTGTTAACTTCGACAACTTTCGACCCAGGTGGATGAAAATAGCCGTAATGGATCAGTTTAGACCCGTAATATGCTTTAGATATTCAAATTTTCCACAAAGTGGGAAGCTAGGTGCAATGGTTTAGCCTAATGAGGTCGTAGAGTACAATATTTAGTTTTAAATAGTAAATCTTTGTATGGAATCAATTTCTGCTGTTAAATTCGACAACTTTCGACCCAGGTGGATGAAAATAGCCGTAATAGATCAGTTTAGACCCGTAATATGCTTTAGATATTCAAATTTTCCACAAAGTGGGAAGCTAGGTGCAATGGTTTAGCTTAATGAGGTCGTAGAGTACAATATTTAGTTTTAAATAGTTAATCTTTGTATGGAATCAATTTCTGCTGTTAAATTCGACAACTTTCGACCCAGGTGGATGAAAATAGCCGTAATGGATCAGTTTAGACCCGTAATATGCTTTAGATATTCAAATTTTCCACAAAGTGGGAAGCTAGGTGCAATGGTTTAGCCTAATGAGGTCGTAGAGTACAATATTTAGTTTTAAATAGTAAATCTTTGTATGGAATCAATTTCTGCTGTTAAATTCGACAACTTTCGACCCAGGTGGATGAAAATAGCCGTAATAGATCAGTTTAGACCCGTAATATGCTTAAGATATTCAAATTTTCCACAAATTGGGAAGCTAGGTGCAATGGTTTAGCCTAATGAGGTCGTAGAGTACAATATTTAGTTTAAAATGGTAAATCTTTGTATGGAGTCAATCTCTGCTGTTAAATTCGACAACTTTCGACCCAGGTGGATGAAAATAGCCGTAATGGATCAGTTTAGACCCGTAATATGCTTTAGATATTCAAATTTTCCACAAATTGGGAAGCTAGGTGCAATGGTTTAGCCTAATGAGGTCGTAGAGTACAATATTTAGTTTTAAATAGTAAATCTTTGTATGGAATCAATTTCTGCTGTTAACTTCGACAACTTTCGACCCAGGTGGATGAAAATAGCCGTAATAGATCAGTTTAGACCCGTAATATGCTTTAGATATTCAAATTTTCCACAAAGTGGGAAGCTAGGTGCAACGGTTTAGCTTAATGAGGTCGTAGAGTACAATATTTAGTTTTAAATAGTAAATCTTTGTATGGAATCAATTTCTGCTGTTAAATTCGACAACTTTCGACCCAGGTGGATGAAAATAGCCGTAATAGATCAGTTTAGACCCGTAATATGCTTTAGATATTCAAATTTTCCACAAAGTGGGAAGCTAGGTGCAATGGTTTAGCCTAATGAGGTCGTAGAGTACAATATTTAGTTTTAAATAGTAAATCTTTGTATGGAATCAATTTCTGCTGTTAAATTCGACAACTTTCGACCCAGGTGGATAAAAATAGCCGTAATAGATCAGTTTAGACCCGTAATATGCTTTAGATATTCAAATTTTCCACAAAGTGGGAAGCTAGGTGCAATGGTTTAGCCTAATGAGGTCGTAGAGTACAATATTTAGTTTTAAATAGTAAATCTTTGTATGGAATCAATTTCTGCTGTTAAATTCGACAACTTTCGACCCAGGTGGATGAAAATAGCCGTAATAGATCAGTTTAGACCCGTAATATGCTTTAGATATTCAAATTTTCCACAAAGTGGGAAGCTAGGTGCAATGGTTTAGCCTAATGAGGTCGTAGAGTACAATATTTAGTTTTAAATAGTTAATCTTTGTATGGAATCAATTTCTGCTGTTAAATTCGACAACTTTCGACCCAGGTGGATGAAAATAGCCGTAATAGATCAGTTTAGACCCGTAATATGCTTTAGATATTCAAATTTTCCACAAAGTGGGAAGCTAGGTGCAATGGTTTAGCTTAATGAGGTCGTAGAGTACAATTTTTAGTTTTAAATAGTTAATCTTTGTATGGAATCAATTTCTGCTGTTAAATTCGACAACTTTCGACCCAGGTGGATGAAAATAGCCGTAATAGATCAGTTGAGACCCGTAATATGCTTTAGATATTCAAATTTTCCACAAAGTGGGAAGCTAGGTGCAATGGTTTAGCTTAATGAGGTCGTAGAGTACAATATTTAGTTTTAAATAGTTAATCTTTGTATGGAATCAATTTCTGCTGTTAAATTCGACAACTTTCGACCCAGGTGGATGAAAATAGCCGTAATGGATCAGTCTAGACCCGTAATATGCTTTAGATATTCAAATTTTCCACAAAGTGGGAAGCTAGGTGCAATGGTTTAGCCTAATGAGGTCGTAGAGTACAATATTTAGTTTTAAATAGTAAATCTTTGTATGGAATCAATTTCTGCTGTTAAATTCGACAACTTTCGACCCAGGTGGATGAAAATAGCCGTAATAGATCAGTTTAGACCCGTAATATGCTTTAGATATTCAAATTTTCCACAAATTGGGAAGCTAGGTGCAATGGTTTAGCCTAATGAGGTCGTAGAGTACAATATTTAGTTTAAAATGGTAAATCTTTGTATGGAGTCAATCTCTGCTGTTAACTTCGACAACTTTCGACCCAGGTGGATGAAAATAGCCGTAATAGATCAGTTTAGACCCGTAATATGCTTTAGATATTCAAATTTTCCACAAATTGGGAAGCTAGGTGCAATGGTTTATCCTAATGAGGTCGTAGAGTACAATATTTAGTTTTAAATAGTAAATCTTTGTATGGAATCAATTTCTGCTGTTAAATTCGACAACTTTCGACCCAGGTGGATGAAAATAGCCGTAATGGATCAGTTTAGACCCGTAATATGCTTTAGATATTCAAATTTTCCACAAATTGGGAAGCTAGGTGCAATGGTTTAGCCTAATGAGGTCGTAGAGTACAATATTTAGTTTAAAATGGTAAATCTTTGTATGGAGTCAATCTCTGCTGTTAACTTCGACAACTTTCGACCCAGGTGGATGAAAATAGCCGTAATAGATCAGTTTAGACCCGTAATATGCTTTAGATATTCAAATTTTCCACAAAGTGGGAAGCTAGGTGCAATGGTTTAGCTTAATGAGGTCGTAGAGTACAATATTTAGTTTTAAATAGTTAATCTTTGTATGGAATCAATTTCTGCTGTTAAATTCGACAACTTTCGACCCAGGTGGATGAAAATAGCCGTAATGGATCAGTTTAGACCCGTAATATGCTTTAGATATTCAAATTTTCCACAAATTGGGAAGCTAGGTGCAATGGTTTAGCCTAATGAGGTCGTAGAGTACAATATTTAGTTTTAAATAGTAAATCTTTGTGAGGAATCAATTTCTGCTGTTAACTTCGACAACTTTCGACCCAGGTGGATGAAAATAGCCGTAATGGATCAGTTTAGACCCGTAATATGCTTTAGATATTCAAATTTTCCACAAATTGGGAAGCTAGGTGCAATGGTTTAGCTTAATGAGGTCGTAGAGTACAATATTTAGTTTTAAATAGTTAATCTCTGTATGGAATCAGTTTCTGCTGTTAACTTCGACAACTTTCGACCCAGGTGGATGAAAATAGCCGTAATGGATCAGTTTAGACGCGTAATATGCTTTAGATATTCAAATTTTCCACAAAGTGGGAAGCTAGGTGCAATGGTTTAGCTTAATGAGGTCGTAGAGTACAATATTTAGTTTTAAATAGTTAATCTCTGTATGGAATCAGTTTCTGCTGTTAACTTCGACAACTTTCGACCCAGGTGGATGAAAATAGCCGTAATGGATCAGTTTAGACGCGTAATATGCTTTAGATATTCAAATTTTCCACAAAGTGGGAAGCTAGGTGCAATGGTTAAGCTTAATGAGGTCGTAGAGTACAATATTTAGTTTTAAATAGTAAATCTTTGTATGGAATCAATTTCTGCTGTTAAATTCGACAACTTTCGACCCAGGTGGATGAAAATAGCCGTAATGGATCAGTTTAGACCCGTAATATGCTTTAGATATTCAAATTTTCCACAAATTGGGAAGCTAGGTGCAATGGTTTAGCCTAATGAGGTCGTAGAGTACAATATTTAGTTTTAAATAGTAAATCTTTGTATGGAATCAATTTCTGCTGTTAACTTCGACAACTTTCGACCCAGGTGGATGAAAATAGCCGTAATGGATCAGTTTAGACCCGTAATATGCTTTAGATATTCAAATTTTCCACAAAGTGGGAAGCTAGGTGCAATGGTTTAGCTTAATGAGGTCGTAGAGCACAATATTTAGTTTTAAATAGTTAATCTTTGTATGGAATCAATTTCTGCTGTTAAATTCGACAACTTTCGACCCAGGTGGATGAAAATAGCCGTAATAGATCAGTTGAGACCCGTAATATGCTTTAGATATTCAAATTTTCCACAAAGTGGGAAGCTAGGTGCAATGGTTTAGCTTAATGAGGTCGTAGAGTACAATATTTAGTTTTAAATAGTTAATCTTTGTATGGAATTAATTTCTGCTGTTAAATTCGACAACTTTCGACCCAGGTGGATGAAAATAGCCGTAATAGATCAGTTTAGACCCGTAATATGCTTTAGATATTCAAATTTTCCACAAAGTGGGAAGCTAGGTGCAATGGTTTAGCTTAATGAGGTCGTAGAGTACAATATTTAGTTTTAAATAGTTAATCTTTGTATGGAATCAATTTCTGCTGTTAAATTCGACAACTTTCGACCCAGGTGGATGAAAATAGCCGTAATGGATCAGTTTAGACCCGTAATATGCTTTAGATATTCAAATTTTCCACAAATTGGGATGCTAGGTGCAATGGTTTATCCTAATGAGGTCGTAGAGTACAATATTTAGTTTTAAATAGTAAATCTTTGTATGGAATCAATTTCTGCTGTTAAATTCAACAACTTTCGACCCAGGTGGATGAAAATAGCCGTAATGGATCAGTAATATGCTTTAGATATTCAAATTTTCCACAAATTGGGAAGCTAGGTGCAATGGTTTAGCCTAATGAGGTCGTAGAGTACAATATTTAGTTTTAAATAGTAAATCTTTGTATGGAATCAATTTCTGCTGTTAACTTCGACAACTTTCGACCCAGGTGGATGAAAATAGCCGTAGTGGATCAGTTTAGACCCGCAATATGCTTTAGATATTAAAATTTTCCACAAATTGGGAAGCTAGGTGCAATGGTTTAGCCTAATGAGGTCGTAGAGTACAAGATTTAGTTTTAAATAGTAAATCTTTGTATGGAATCAATTTCTGCTGTTAACTTCGACAACTTTCGACCCAGGTGGATGAAAATAGCCGTAATGGATCAGTTTAGACCCGTAATATGCTTTAGATATTCAAATTTTCCACAAAGTGGGAAGCTAGGTGCAATGGTTTAGCCTAATGAGGTCGTAGAGTACAATATTTAGTTTTAAATAGTAAATCTTTGTATGGAATCAATTTCTGCTGTTAAATTCGACAACTTTCGACCCAGGTGGATGAAAATAGCCGTAATAGATCAGTTAAGACCCGTAATATGCTTTAGATATTCAAATTTTCCACAAAGTGGGAAGCTAGGTGCAATGGTTAAGCTTAATGAGGTCGTAGAGTACAATATTTAGTTTTAAATAGTTAATCTTTGTATGGAATCAATTTCTGCTGTTAAATTCGACAACTTTCGACCCAGGTGGATGAAAATAGCCGTAATAGATCAGTTTAGACCCGTAAAATGCTTTAGATATTCAAATTTTCCACAAAGTGGTAAGCTAGGTGCAATGGTTTAGCTTAATGAGGTCGTAGAGTACAATATTTAGTTTTAAATAGTTAATCTTTGTATGGAATCAATTTCTGCTGTTAAATTCGACAACTTTCGACCCAGGTGGATGAAAATAGCCGTAATAGATCAGTTTAGACCCGTAATATGCTTTAGATATTCAAATTTTCCACAAAGTGGGAAGCTAGGTGCAATGGTTTAGCTTAATGAGGTCGTAGAGTACAATATTTAGTTTTAAATAGTTAATCTTTGTATGGAATCAATTTCTGCTGTTAAATTCGACAACTTTCGACCCAGGTGGATGAAAATAGCCGTAATGGATCAGTTTAGACCCGTAATATGCTTTAGATATTCAAATTTTCCACAAAGTGGGAAGCTAGGTGCAATGGTTTAGCCTAATGAGGTCGTAGAGTACAATATTTAGTTTTAAATAGTAAATCTTTGTATGGAATCAATTTCTGCTGTTAACTTCGACAACTTTCGACCCAGGTGGATGAAAATAGCCGTAATAGATCAGTTGAGACCCGTAATATGCTTTAGATATTCAAATTTTCCACAAATTGGGAAGCTAGGTGCAATGGTTTAGCCTAATGAGGTCGTAGAGTACAATATTTAGTTTTAAATGGTAAATCTTTGTATGGAGTCAATTTCTGCTGTTAACTTCGACAACTTTCGACCCAGGTGGATGAAAATAGCCGTAATAGATCAGTTTAGACCCGTAATATGCTTTAGATATTCAAATTTTCCACAAATTGGGAAGCTAGGTGCAATGGTTTAGCCTAATGAGGTCGTAGAGTACAATATTTAGTTTTAAATAGTAAATCTTTGTATGGAATCAATTTCTGCTGTTAAATTCGACAACTTTCGACCCAGGTGGATGAAAATAGCCGTAATGGATCAGTTTAGACCCGTAATATGCTTTAGATATTCAAATTTTCCACAAATTGGGAAGCTAGGTGCAATGGTTTAGCCTAATGAGGTCGTAGAGTACAATATTTAGTTTAAAATGGTAAATCTTTGTATGGAGTCAATCTCTGCTGTTAACTTCGACAACTTTCGACCCAGGTGGATGAAAATAGCCGTAATAGATCAGTTTAGACCCGTAATATGCTTTAGATATTCAAATTTTCCACAAAGTGGGAGGTTGGTTTAGCCTAATGAGGTCGTAGAGTACAATATTTAGTTTTAAATAGTAAATCTTTGTATGGAATCAATTTCTGCTGTTAACTTCGACAACTTTCGACCCAGGTGGATGAAAATAGCCGTAATGGATCAGTTTAGACCCGTAATATGCTTTAGATATTCAAATTTTCCACAAAGTGGGAAGCTAGGTGCAATGGTTTAGCTTAATGAGGTCGTAGAGTACAATATTTAGTTTTAAATAGTTAATCTTTGTATGTAATCAATTTCTGCTGTTAAATTCGACAACTTTCGACCCAGGTGGATGAAAATAGCCGTAATAGATCAGTTGAGACCCGTAATATGCTTTAGATATTCAAATTTTCCACAAAGTGGGAAGCTAGGTGCAATGGTTTAGCTTAATGAGGTCGTAGAGTACAATATTTAGTTTTAAATAGTAAATCTTTGTATGGAATCAATTTCTGCTGTTAAATTCGACAACTTTCGACCCAGGTGGATGAAAATAGCCGTAATGGATCAGTTTAGACCCGTAATATGCTTTAGATATTCAAATTTTCCACAAATTGGGAAGCTAGGTGCAATGGTTTAGCCTAATGAGGTCGTAGAGTACAATATTTAGTTTTAAATAGTAAATCTTTGTATGGAATCAATTTCTGCTGTTAACTTCGACAACTTTCGACCCAGGTGGATGAAAATAGCCGTAATGGATCAGTTTAGACCCGTAATATGCTTTAGATATTCAAATTTTCCACAAAGTGGGAAGCTAGGTGCAATGGTTTAGCCTAATGAGGTCGTAGAGTACAATATTTAGTTTTAAATAGTAATCTTTGTATGGAATCAATTTCTGCTGTTAAATTCGACAACTTTCGACCCAGGTGGATGAAAATAGCCGTAATAGATCAGTTGAGACCCGTAATATGCTTTAGATATTCAAATTTTCCACAAAGTGGGAAGCTAGGTGCAATGGTTTAGCTTAATGAGGTCGTAGAGTACAATATTTAGTTTTAAATAGTAAATCTTTGTATGGAATCAATTTCTGCTGTTAACTTCGACAACTTTCGACCCAGGTGGATGAAAATAGCCGTAATAGATCAGTTTAGACCCGTAATATGCTTTAGATATTCAAATTTTCCACAAAGTGGGAAGCTAGGTGCAATGGTTTAGCTTAATGAGGTCGTAGAGTACAATATTTAGTTTTAAATAGTTAATCTTTGTATGGAATCAATTTCTGCTGTTAAATTCGACAACTTTCGACCCAGGTGGATGAAAATAGCCGTAATAGATCAGTTGAGACCCGTAATATGCTTTAGATATTCAAATTTTCCACAAAGTGGGAAGCTAGGTGCAATGGTTTAGCTTAATGAGGTCGTAGAGTACAATATTTAGTTTTAAATAGTTAATCTTTGTATGGAATTAATTTCTGCTGTTAAATTCGACAACTTTCGACCCAGGTGGATGAAAATAGCCGTAATAGATCAGTTTAGACCCGTAATATGCTTTAGATATTCAAATTTTCCACAAAGTGGGAAGCTAGGTGCAATGGTTTAGCTTAATGAGGTCGTAGAGTACAATATTTAGTTTTAAATAGTTAATCTTTGTATGGAATCAATTTCTGCTGTTAAATTCGACAACTTTCGACCCAGGTGGATGAAAATAGCCGTAATGGATCAGTTTAGACCCGTAATATGCTTTAGATATTCAAATTTTCCACAAATTGGGATGCTAGGTGCAATGGTTTATCCTAATGAGGTCGTAGAGTACAATATTTAGTTTTAAATAGTAAATCTTTGTATGGAATCAATTTCTGCTGTTAAATTCAACAACTTTCGACCCAGGTGGATGAAAATAGCCGTAATGGATCAGTTTAGACCCGTAATATGCTTTAGATATTCAAATTTTCCACAAATTGGGAAGCTAGGTGCAATGGTTTAGCCTAATGAGGTCGTAGAGTACAATATTTAGTTTAAATAGTAAATCTTTGTATGGAATCAATTTCTGCTGTTAACTTCGACAACTTTCGACCCAGGTGGATGAAAATAGCCGTAGTGGATCAGTTTAGACCCGCAATATGCTTTAGATATTAAAATTTTCCACAAATTGGGAAGCTAGGTGCAATGGTTTAGCCTAATGAGGTCGTAGAGTACAATATTTAGTTTTAAATAGTAAATCTTTGTATGGAATCAATTTCTGCTGTTAACTTCGACAACTTTCGACCCAGGTGGATGAAAATAGCCGTAATGGATCAGTTTAGACCCGTAATATGCTTTAGATATTCAAATTTTCCACAAAGTGGGAAGCTAGGTACAATGGTTTAGCCTAATGAGGTCGTAGAGTACAATATTTAGTTTTAAATAGTAAATCTTTGTATGGAATCAATTTCTGCTGTTGAATTCGACAACTTTCGACCCAGGTGGATGAAAATAGCCGTAATAGATCAGTTAAGACCCGTAATATGCTTTAGATATTCAAATTTTCCACAAAGTGGGAAGCTAGGTGCAATGGTTTAGCTTAATGAGGTCGTAGAGTACAATATTTAGTTTTAAATAGTAAATCTTTGTATGGAATCAATTTCTGCTGTTAAATTCGACAACTTTCGACCCAGGTGGATGAAAATAGCCGTAATAGATCAGTTTAGACCCGTAAAATGCTTTAGATATTCAAATTTTCCACAAAGTGGGAAGCTAGGTGCAATGGTTTAGCTTAATGAGGTCGTAGAGTACAATATTTAGTTTTAAATAGTTAATCTTTGTATGGAATCAATTTCTGCTGTTAAATTCGACAACTTTCGACCCAGGTGGATGAAAATAGCCGTAATGGATCAGTTTAGACCCGTAATATGCTTTAGATATTCAAATTTTCCACAAAGTGGGAAGCTAGGGTGCAATGGTTTAGCTTAATGAGGTCGTAGAGTACAATATTTAGTTTTAAATAGTTAATCTTTGTATGGAATCAATTTCTGCTGTTAAATTCGACAACTTTCGACCCAGGTGGATGAAAATAGCCGTAATAGATCAGTTTAGACCCGTAATATGCTTTAGATATTCAAATTTTCCACAAATTGGGAAGCTAGGTGCAATGGTTTAGCTTAATGAGGTCGTAGAGTACAATATTTAGTTTTAAATAGTAAATCTTTGTATGGAATCAATTTCTGCTGTTAAATTCGACAACTTTCGACCCAGGTGGATGAAAATAGCCGTAATGGATCAGTTTAGACCCGTAATATGCTTTAGATATTCAAATTTTCCACAAATTGGGAAGCTAGGTGCAATGGTTTAGCCTAATGAGGTCGTAGAGTACAATATTTAGTTTTAAATGGTAAATCTTTGTATGGAATCAATTTCTGCTGTTAACTTCGACAACTTTCGACCCAGGTGGATGAAAATAGCCGTAATAGATCAGTTTAGACCCGTAATATGCTTTAGATATTCAAATTTTCCACAAATTGGGAAGCTAGGTGCAATAGTTTAGCCTAATGAGGTCGTAGAGTACAATATTTAGTTTTAAATAGTAAATCTTTGTATGGAATCACTTTCTGCTGTTAAATTCGACAACTTTCGGCCCAGGTGGATGAAAATAGCCGTAATGGATCAGTTTAGACCCGTAATATGCTTTAGATATTCAAATTTTCCACAAATTGGGAAGCTAGGTGCAATGGTTTAGCCTAATGAGGTCGTAGAGTACAATATTTAGTTTTAAATGGTAAATCTTTGTATGGAGTCAATCTCTGCTGTTAACTTCGACAACTTTCGACCCAGGTGGATGAAAATAGCCGTAATAGATCAGTTTAGACCCGAATATGCTTTAGATATTCAAATTTTCCAAAAAGTGGGAGTGGTTTAGCCTAGTTGAGGTCGTAGAGTACAATATTTAGTTTTAAATAGTAAATCTTTGTATGGAATCAATTTCTGCTGTTAAATTCGACAACTTTCGACCCAGGTGGATGAAAATAGCCGTAATGGATCAGTT